>PDGT01000004.1:390606-537641 GCA_003671415.1 Megathymus violae | reverse complement strand
TTACGCAAAAAACCTATTCATATTTTATGATAATTGGAATTGTTTTTTTCTTAATGTTCTTAGCCGACAAACGAGCAGACGAGCCACCTGATGGTAAGTGGTCACCGTCGCCCATGGACATAAACAAGACCAAAAGTATCACTGATACGTTGTTGGCCAGGAAATGAGAAGAAGGTAAGAAAGAATGTACTGCCTCTCAAGCCCCCAGCCGGAACACGACGAGTCGTTTGGCCGCTGACTCAAGCAGGAGGGTGGTAGCTAGCCAGGCAGGCTTCACGGAAAGATAGTAATACCACTAATAATATTAATGACTTAATAATAATACTGATAATATAATCCTTACGCGAAGCCCTACCACCAAGCAGGCTGGCTTCTGTCGCCTCTTACGACCCCCTTTTCTACCAACATGGGATTGGGGGGGGGAGTATTCTACTAGGCCGCCCCAATACGGTTGTTACTTCTTATGACTGAGAGCACACAATTCATTTGCATGCATGTAAAGATAAGTGACTCACTTATATTGTTTTTAATGTGAGTCGATTTGTAAAACATTTTTATGTACAAACGTTTACTAATTAAAATATTGAGTAATAACAATAAAGATATGAATATTTCATGAATAGATACTAAGTCATCAATCATTTGACGCTTTTGTCTGACAATTTATTTGACGAATTGTTTGAACTTATTAAAATGTTGAATTCGTTTATCGCTCAACGCATGCATGTTATTCGATTTAATTTATATCTAACGTAATTTTGTTTCTTTTTGGATTATGCAACGCACAGATTCACAAATTTTAAAACAGAATATTAAAAATAATTAAAAACAAGCTCAACTTACTCGCTCATATTTAGATATCATTTTTAGATATATATTTTGTGACGTAAAATAAAGAACTGGTTGATGATTACTGTTTTATATTTTAATTTAATCTTAGGTATGTAGATGCTTAAATATTTATATTTTTAAATAAAGGTTAAAAATATTTTGATCATCATCTAAATCAATAAGTGAACTTATCCATAAAATTCAATCACTTTCCGACAATCACCTTAGAATACAGGAATAAGAAAAATATTATTTCACAGTTTTATACTTTCATCTTTAGCATATCAACTAGTTGTGCCTGCGACTTCGCCCGCGTGGTATTTAACAAAAAAATTATTTAGTAGAATTAAAACATTAGATCAGCTACCTGCCAGTGAAAGTCCCGTCAAAATCGGTCCAGCCGTTTCAGAGATTAGCCGAAACAAACAGACAGACAGACAGACAGACAAAAATCGTAAAAAATGTTATTTTGGTACATGTACCGTATAGACATTCATATGCATGTAGTAGTAAAAAGCTATTATTTTAATGTTAAAAACAGACACTCCAATTTTATTTATTAGTATAGATATAGATGTGATAACCCCTACGTACAAATTGTTTCGTACCTACTTATAATAAAAACGATGATAAACAATTATGAAATGATGATGCAAATTTGATAGTTTGAATAATTCTTAATCTATGTTGGAAACCTATCAGAATAACGTCAAATAAGTACACAACCTTGAAAAAAATAAATTAATTCATTCAAGCCCAGTATTTTAACAACTTAACGCTGTAAGACAATTCGTAGACATATAACCACACGTGCGTCAGTATTACGAGTATGTACAGTCACTAAACACTTTCCAGAATTAATTCCAAATGTTTGTTAAATTCAGTATTATACCCTCATTACTGTTAATTTGTGGGCCACAAAGTTAAGTTTCCCTTATTATAATAATAGGTGTCTAATAGGTAGAAGCATAGCTACATGTTTACATCTAAACTATAGAGTTCAACAGTTTTGGTACATATGTATACATATGTATATAATTATTATATATATATTAACAGTGATGCGAGTCAAGATTGATACGAATGTAGGTACATAATAGATACAAGGGGCAGTAAAAAGGGTTATTTTATTAAGGCTCTTAGCTTTTTGCTTCTTTGAGGCAGAGCTTTTATAGGTATCTATACTGTAAGGCGAAAAGCATAGTGGGAATTGCGGTTCGCCCAAAAATTTAAAAAATGTTTCATATTAATAAACTGGTTGCGGATTACAAGATAAAGTCATTTACTCACCTCTACCATGACTGATGGAGGGAATCTAATCGGCTAACATTTTAAAACATAGTAAATAACAGCCGACTTGATTTACGCTTGTTACTTCAAATAGCATGTTACGAGTTACCTTACATAATGAAAACGACACGGTTCGGAATTCGAATTATAAAAGTACTTAATACTTTCAACGATTTTTAGGCCTTTCAGAATTGGTATTTTTACTGGTTTGAAGATCTTATGATATTTATATAATAAGTATATATCTATTGTCACCATTTTTTAAACTTAAGAATATAAAAAAGTGTATACTTTATATCCGCGACATTCAAAATCTTTTTTTTGGCCCAATAAATGAAATGTAAAGAAAGAAAGAAAAAATGCAAAGACCGGAAAAAAAAAAAACAAATTATTTAACGTTAAAAGTTCTTTGGTAAAATTAGAACTCAATAATTTTCATGCGGATGAAGTATTGGGCCTGTGCAGGATCAGAGCTCAGGATAGGCATCTTGGCGTCTGATGAGACAGGGAGTTCGGATTTATTCTCTTAAGACAAATTAAAATTCTGAAATTCTTTAGTGCTTGTGATAAAGGCACAGGTTCATTGCATCATGAGCATTCAGAAGTTGGATTCCTATGTATACCTAATGACATAGTAGGTATCTATCTGTTTGATGGTCATAAAACTAATTGAAAATCGGTAGTTTCTTAGAGTACATGGTTCACTAACAGTACCCCTGCATCATTAGTCCTGAGTTGGTGCCCGATTTATACTGACAAAGGTAGATGGGATGGATATTATATTTTATTATCTACTTTTGTTTCATTCGCCTTCTGTCAACTCTTCAGGACTACTCTCGCGGTTTGAGGAGTAGATAGTTAAAGATCGTAAAGACCCGCGATGACGAAGTGCAGATTGGTACATTTCACACAACTTTAGAACATTATGAACAACTCTCAGGAGCCATTAAGGTTCCCTTACGATGCTGCTCTTCACCGAAGCTAATTATAATTAATGTCTAATACGCGTTAATATAATATTTCTTTGTAGTAGTAGTAAGAAGGTAATTCCTTTTTTGGAAACTAATTTCCCCGTGGTTGTGAGAAGGTGGTATACCTTAATAGGACGTAGTCCCTACCTATAGTATAATTTTTTTCTCCGTGCAGTTTTGGTCATAATAGATAAGCCGGCTAGGGTGGTGAGCATGTCGCGCGGGCGCAACGCCATTATCGATAAAAACAAAAGAGTCATTGATGGCAGGTGCACGGCGGCGGGTATTATCATTATTATTTTTATTGCTGTTCAATTGAAACTTAGATGTAAGTATTTATATTTATTTTTAATTTAACTTGTTACATTCGAAACTTTTGTACTTATAGTTTTTTAATACATACATACCCAATTAATAATTTATTTTAAATCATTATTATTCTTATTTTAATAAATACGTTGTTTTATCTATTTTTCTTTCATTTTTATCACAATCCCACATAATGACAAAACTAAATACACTATCGATAACGCTTATCGCTAACAATAATGCGCATCACTATGCACGCCCATAAGGCCCGTGAGTGGGAGAGAGAGCAAAATACTCGATTCACCGCTCCGACGTTTTATGACGCAAACTGCACGGAGAAAAAAATTATACTATAGGGTGGCAGCCCATGTAGTTTCGTTGACGTATTATAATGGCGTACAGTTACAATGTACCTATATTCTTATTAAGTATTAAACAAGATCTGATTCTATTGTATCGTCCATTATTGGATCTAAATAAGCCCGATGCGAACTTACGATTAGTGTCGTCTAGAGTTAGAATAAGCCCATGTTTATGTGCTTGGGGCCTTCTGAGGAGAGTTTCCGAATTATTGTGATTACTACTTACTGATACCCCGTCGAAAATCGCGCTTGAAAAACGGGAACGCTGCAGAATCCATTCACAATTTCCGCGGCCTGACTCAATCAGCCTCACCCTCAATCAGCTTTCCTAAAAAATCTGAAGATGCAAAGTATAGCATTTAGCGTTACGTCAAATACTCACTTTATACTTATTATTATTATTATGTATAATACACACTTTACCAAATATAAGACAGGTTCGCACTAAAATTGTTATGAATGAAGTATATATACAAATATAAGAAAGTGATTACACTAGTAAATTCAACTACATTTCTTGGCCTTACTATATACTTTAGATTATAGTGTAATAAAATATTATCTACCTTGAAAAAATACTCTAATAGTATTCTTAACAAGCATTAGTCTTCTTTTACACAACTTCTTCTTTTTCACAACATTTATACTAGGAATAAGGCTAAACTGTTGTACCGAATTTAAACCAACATACCAAAACAGGTGTCTCTATGTACCTCAGCAGTTATGTAAAATTTAACAGTACAAAATTACTATTACATTTTACAATACGGACCCATAGAATTGACAGAAATGCCATACTGTAAATTAAAAACTCACGGCAAAAGCATTCTTATGGCGAAAGATCTACAAACTAGATGATTACTTTAAAGACAAGACCGCTTGAAGATGAGTTTAAAAAAATTTAGCCACGGTAAGTGCTAGTAAGTTAGTAGGTAAGTGATGTCTGTAACTGTGAGTAGCAAAAAACATATTGAAAGTTCCTTGCCGCTTCTTTTTCCGGTACTACTCACGGTAGGGATTTGTTGAAGATATGGCGCAATCTTCTTTGAATTTACTTTTATTCATATACCTAATATACGATACATAATGAAATGTTTGAAATCAGTAACTAGCCAAATAGATAGTTGTTAGATACTATTTTATTAGTATTATATCTGATTATTATTTAACATGTTAACATTACTAAGTATTATTGTGTTTCGGGCTTAAAGAGTAGGTACCTACTGCATCTTTCATCATCAGTTCAGCATCATGAGATGATGATGTAAACACCTCGATGATGTATACATGTACTGTAATGTAACTGGTATTAAAAACAGACAGCTTAAAACACGGTTCGTTTATTGTAATCCGTTGAGTTGCTTTTTTCTCTACAAGACACATCATTATCATCAGACCCTGAGATAGTCAATGACCAACTGGTTTTCCAATGTTAATTGATACCACAACAGATATTTCTAAACACTACTCAATTTTTACAATATGTTGAGAAGTTTTACTTTTTATATTTTTTTTCATATCTTGTTTCATAGTTATTTACCTAACTGTTGAGGAAGCTTGAGCTTTAGGAGCTTTTCGAACATCAGAGCTTATCGAGGCTAACAATACAGAGCGATATCTTTCGACTTCAGACACTATGGAATATTGAACCAGAAGACACTTGTCGTAGAATTAGTCAGCTGATGGCAATAGGCAAGGCGCAGCGTTCGTAGGACTGATAAGCTATGGGCAAAAAAGTCCATAAATGATGTTCACGTCTTGGTAAAAGGTTATGTGCAGCATTGGAGTTTCAAAAGTTGATAGATAGTCAGATAAAAACGCAAATATACAGTATCGGAAACTATTATAAATAGCATATTACGTAATTCCTGATCTTCGTTTGCAGACTGACACTCAAATTTGATTGATTATTGATAAGTAACAGACGATAATGGAAAAAGTGACTGAAATTAATAAATTATTTAAGAATGAATTAATATTGGTTTTCCTTAAAAGTGGTGACATCCGCTAGCAATTTTTTCGTTTCAATAGTTTTTCTATAACAACTGCCTCGAGATATCAACGACTCGCCAATAAAGGATTCGCTTTACATGTCCTATTAAAAAATCGCCTTGCTAACAAGTGAGTACAAAGTCCTGTTAGAGAATTTTTAAATAATAAAATTTAAAAAACTGAATTTCTCTCCCTTTTAGTTTTTAAATCATCATGTAATTTGGCGTGCTATGAGTAATGATGTGTAAATAAAACTAAATTACAATAGTTTCTTTAAAATAATAAAAAGTGCCCAGAACCCTATATCTTAAAAAACCCTAAGTGCAGATTCCGCCAAAACCGGACTACAATTTGATCACATTTTTCTTTGGAAATAATCGTCGACAAATAAAATTGCTAAAGGCTGAAGCGAACTTGCGTGGTTCTACACTTTATATATTTCAAGCGTATTTTTCGTTACCTGGTGATTTTTTATGATCGAGATATATTTCGATATAATGCATAAAAAGTGATCACACTCGAACTTGGAGCTTCGTAATAAAGAGAAAGTATGAGATAATAAGTTACACAAATAAACTGTCTCTGATATCAGAACGAAAGTGTCTGGGAACCCCACGACTTACGCCGAAAGATTCGGTTTCATCATTATTGAAGACAAAAAAGAAAAAATCAAAAATAACAAATACGCATTAAATCAAAAATAACAAATGCGCATTATATGTTTTGAACCGATTTTATTGTTGAATATACTTATATTAAACATCTTAAAATTATGCATATTATTATCGAACTAATTATTATTCATATTTAACCAGCAGGTTTCAATTTCTCCATTTCCTTATTCAATTTATTGTAATCTTCTTTAACTTTCATACATTCTTGTTGTAGATCCTCAAACTGACTCTGAAAAAAAAACTCTCTTAATTATTTGTTACATTACTACCAGTATCCCGACTTCGCTTGCCTTCAGAAAACCTACGCCTTACGTTTAGAAATAGCACGCGCAATATTTGAGGAATGGGTTTTTGTAGTTCTATGAATTAGAAACATATTAGTTTGAAATAATAGCTGCAGCTAAGCAGTCACAATTTTATTTACCGTCCTCTTAATAGAACATCCATATTACTTTTTACTACCTATTCCATGGGAACAGATCTACTTCCCCAGGATATTTTAATTTGCAAGTTCAGTTCCATTACAATTTTATTTCATTCTCATATAAATCTTTGACATAGAAGCAAACTGGGGCTTAACTTTACTGTGCAGAGTTACCAACTGAGCTATAAGCTTGCCTAGGTCATGAAAGTTATATTTTATTATATAAAAGTTCATTGAAACCTAAACAGTTTTGACATTGAAGAATAGTGTTATTCAACATCCTTATTTCACTGCTCTTTACACTTAAAGAGTTGTTCAGTATTATTAGGGTACAAAATATCTAAATTATGAAGCTCGATTGTTATACAGACTTTGAATTGATATTATAAATTGTCAAGCAGATAATTAGCCACCAACACTGTCATTTTCATATGAACTCACAAAGTGCATATCAATCCTGAGTCTTTTGCTTCCTTTTCTGCCAGCAATGCATTGGTGAACATGCAATGTTTGTATTAGAATAGCAGTGACCACTTATCATCAGGTGGCCAGTTTGCCTGATTGACAACTTTGATATAAAAACAATTCAACTGTACAAGATGATAAAAAAGGCTTCAGATCTATACTTTGCATTGGATGCAAACTTTCTTATTACTTCCTTAAATCCAAAATTATTATGTAAAGTACTATGTAACCCAATAAATAAGTTCATTAAAATACCTTTCATTTTCATTAAATAATTATGTGTGCATCTTTAAATTCAGAATTTCAGTATATTTTTTTTATTGAGATCCTATGAGACTAATTACATCAATTATAGGTCTGTTATATATTAAGACAACTTTCATTTTATTCCATTAATATCAGGTTTTAGGATCAAAAGCATACCTTGCAAACATATGCAGTAATTAGGTGAATAAACTAAACTATTCATATTGACTACCAGTTGTGGAATATTACAAAATCACATATGAATACTTTAAGTAAGGTTTTATATCTAATCTGTCTACTCAATAAGAGGGTTACTAACCCAAAATCAGGAAATCCTCGAGTCTTACAGTTTTAGTAAGCAGGTTTTGCAGCATCAAAACTGAAGATCAAGATTTAAACCTACTTATATTGACCATTTTACTCTATCATAGGAGTAATGGAGTCTAGGATTCAAGCATTTTAGGGATAAAAACAAAATGACACATCATTTGTAGTGATACTAGCTAGCCTAGTTTATCCTTTAAATTTTTTCAAACATTACACCTAACAGTAATCATTTAACTTTGTAAATATAGAATTAGTTAATGACTTGAGTACAGCACCAAGTATTGGACACTAGCATATCTATGAATCATCATATTAACAAACAAATGGATGGTGTAATAAGGATCTCTATAAGTCCAGTCTATGTACAGTCAGTTATGGTAACAGACATTCATGATCCTTCCCAAAATGGTACACATAAAAATTACAAACCTTATGAAATTGTATATATATGATAATCTAATAAATAATGAACTTCTTACTTAAATTGTTAAAGCCTTTCTTGTAAGTTATTTGTCCAATAAGTCTAATTTACTCAACTTATTATGATATTAATAATATTGGTTAATTAATTAATATGATATCTTGTCCTTATCAGAAGTCATATCATAAAAAAAGATTGAATACTCTAGTATCTTCACCTGACAGATAGAAGACTGCAGCTTCATTGCAACACAGCTCTCCATGATGTCTTTAAACTTCTCCTTGTCAGATTCATGACGCTTCTGAGTATCTGTCAAGAGTTTATCTATTCGGTCTTTATATTCCGTTACCACTGAAAACAAATAAAATAAAATGAAACTTAACTATTAAAAACTTTAGAATATGTAAGAAAAATATATATAAACAATTAAAATAATCATATGGATGCTTGAAAGGTATCTCTTATGAAAAAGAAAGACTTTTACTGTGAATTATACAGGATTTTGTTGAAATCATGTTATGAATTAGCAACACTGACACTCATTTGAGAGATATGAAACCCAGATCAGGCATAAAAGATGATAGTGATTTCAATAATACATGAGTGATATTTACATTGCATAGCCATGAAATCTTTGAAATTACATGAATGGATGACACAAGGGTGGATTTGTCTACTAAACCACTTATTGAATGCTGAATTTCTGTTCTCATGACTAATTGTTGCCTATTACAGATGTTGGACTGCTAAACTGTATATTTGAAATACTTACTGTCTTCACCATACATAATTGGTACCTTGTACCCTACCAAATAACTTTTAATTATGCTTTTATTTTCCAACATATAATACAATTGGTTCCACTGATTGTACCATTTAAGGCCACTTACAAAATGTAGATAAAAGATAAGGTTAATATGTCGTCCTTTTATATGCCTATTATTAAGTATTTATTACTTGCTTCGGTGAAGGAAAACATAAGAAAAATTGCATACACAACAGTTCTCCATCTTCTCACATAGGTACAAAATATGCCAATCTCTACTGACTATGTAGTCAACTTGCTGGTCTATACTATTAACCGTTTCGTTGTAGAAACCCAAGCGCAGCAGTAAACAGTCCTGAGTTATGATGATTTATAAAATGTACTATAAATTACTACATAAATTTAGCTATGGAATGTAATGTAACCATATAATATAATACGAACCATTTAACTGATATTTTACTGTCGTTAGCTCGGACAAGCATCTTTCCCCAGACCACTGTGCATTGGAATAGTTTTCTTGTAAATTATGTAAATAGTAATAAAATAAAATCAACACGAAACACAATAAAACCATGAATGTAATCAGTTTATCACGTGGAACAGTCCGCATTTTCGCATATTTTAATTTATTTCTGAATTCGGAACATATGAATGCATTTCCGATTAAATTTTATCGTATTATCATTTTATTTCTGAAATAATATAAATTTATTATGTTAACTGTTTACGAAAATCATATTATACTCCTACAGCATACCAAATATATGCTCTATGACTTTAATGTTTTTATCATAATGTATTCCATTTATAATCTATACTAATAAATAAAACTAGAGTGTCTGTTTGTAATATTAAAATAACCGCTTTTTACTACATGCATATGAATATATACCATATATACTACATGCATATGAGTATATGAACATGTACCAAAATAATTTTTATTTTTTATTTTTGTCTGTCTGTCTGTCTGTCTGTTTGTTCCGGCTAATCTCTGAAACGGCTGGACCGATTTTGACTGGCAGGTAACTGATGTAATAAGCAGTAACTTAGGCTACTATTATTTCTACTAAATAACTTTTTTGTTAAATTCCACGCGGACGAAGTTGAGGGCACAGCTAGTGTAACATATAAGCTGAGTAGGCTCTATGACTGTCCTATTTATAACATACTAGCTGTGCAGACAAACACAGTCCAAATTTATTTATTAGTATAAATTATATATTGCATAAATATTGTATGCTGAGTAGGACATTCCCCGTGTGGTGCCGGGTTCTCTTGTGCAGAATAGTATCACCATTAGCCAAGCGTGGTGACTATCCAACTAAACCCTCTTAATAATAGCCAAGACTAAGCCCCGGCCTCTAGTCCCCAGCAATTCCGTTATTCCTGGTTACGGTAGCGCATGGTAAGGGCGGGGCAGGGGGTGCTAAAAATCCTCAGCAGAGATCGGGCTACCAAAACCGACGACTTTTGCACCTGACAACATACAACACTAGGACACGGAGAACCGATGACAAGTTAAAAGAGTTGGAAAACGAAATAGACAAGTTAAATGGAGTATTATAGGGTTATCTGAATTCCGAAGACAGGGGGAGGACACAGTAATACTCAAATCCGGAAACTTGTTTTATCACCGGGAGGGCGAACATCTATCCCAAGGTGGTGTCGGGTTTCTCGTTCATAAATCTCAGAATACCCAAAAAGTATTCGCTGAAGGTTATACAAGTATATGCGCCGACATCGACGCACCCTGATGATGAGATTGAGATAATGTATGAGAACATCAGTGGTATCATACATACCTCAAAAACTCATTTCACTGTTGTGATGGGGGACTTTAACGTAAAACTGGGCATGCGAAATGACGAGGAGTCGAGAATAGGGCCCTTTGGAATTGGACGAACGAACCACCGAGGATATTTGCTGGCCAACTTTTTGGAGAAGGAGGACTTCCTTATGATAACTCCTTCTTCAAAAAGAAGCCCCAACGTAAGTGGAATTGGGTAAGTCCTGATGGTTCCACAAAAAGCGAGATAGACTTCATTCTGGCAGACAAATGGCATATATTTAATAATGTCTCTGTGATCAGCAGGTTTCAAGCGATCACCGTCTTGTGAGAGCCATATTAAATATAGACGTAAAGCTGGAACGAACATGCCCGATAAAGTGTACGCTCCATCCAACACCTGTCCAAATACTGGGTTCTAAAAACTTTCAACTCCAACAGCAATATCATTTCGCATGCCTAGAATCTTGCAATTCAGTGGACGAGTTTAATACCAGGACAGTAACAACTGTTCACGAGGTAGGGTCAAAGTACTTCAAGACTCACTCCAGTGGTAGACCTCAGGTGCTCTCAGAAGATACTCTCGGTCTAATGAGGGATAGACGGGAACTCTGTGTACAGTCTTCAACCTCTATGGCTGAGTACAGACGGCTCAATAGACAGATCTCACAGTGCAGGCGACGTGATTTGTGTATACACAATGCAAAACGCTCAGGGCTCAAAAGTATTCGCCCAAGATCTGTCTACTGGGAAAAGTCACCTGACGAAGTTGAAGACCGAATCCGGTATTATGGTCTCGTCCAAACTTGAAGTTCTGAGAGAAATGGAGAAATACTACCGAACGATTGTATAACTTCTCGCAAGCACCAGCTCTCCATGAGATGAGCGATAAACGGGCCAAATTAGCCCATACAGGTGGTTGCTCTCGATGTTGTGGACGAGTATATTTACCTGGGACAAATGATCCAAATGGGTAAGTCCAACTTCGAGAAGGAAGTCACTCATAGAATCCAACTCGGATGGACTGCATTCGGGAAACTACGACGTATCTTGTCATCCAAAATACCTCAGTGCCTAAAATCGAAAATGTTCGAGCAGCGTGTATTGCCGGCGATGACATGCGGATCTGAGATGGAGTGCTTTACTATCGGCCTTATACATAAGCTGAAAGTCACGCAGCGTGTTATGGAGTGAGGTAGGCTCGGTATTTCTATACGAGACAGAATCCGAAACGTTGAAATCCGTAGACGAATAGGAGTTACCGACATAGCTCGCTAAATTAACCAGCTAATGTGGCAATGGGTTGGCCACATAGTTCGAATGACCGATAACCGTTGGGGAAGAAAGATTCTTGAATCGCGACCACGTCTTGGCAAACGAGCAGATGGAGTGACGACTTGATGAAGACAGCGGGTATCCGCTGGATTCAGAGGGCTCAGGACCGGTCAGAGTGGCGCAAGTTAGGGGAGGCCTATGTCCAACAGTGGACTTCGAAGGGCTGATGGATGGATGGATGGGTGGAATAGGATATACATTTTCTTCTTTTCCTTCCAAACAAGTTATATTAGTTCATGAACATTACGAAAACTGCAATACAATGTAACTTCTAGCAACATTGCAAAGAATGTAAAGCTGGAAATAAAAGCATCTGGTGCCTTTCTGACCACAGAAAACTGTCTTTAATAAGTCTGGATGCTGTCGGGCGACCACAAACGCTTTAATATTTCGTATTCCTACTACATGGGTTCCGTGAATATCTGTTTTAGATGTTTGGTCGAATTGACCTGGTTAACCGGTTCAGACAAATTTCGGAATACTGTAAGATTACTGAATTATAGGTTGGTAAGACATATGTACACGCATAGGTATCAAAAATCTAAAGTCGGATATTGAATGTAATTACGAGTATCGTATAATCCGTTAGTTATTTACGCCATGGTAACTCCAGTCTGCGTATTTGATTGTTAAGATAGAAACACAAGTATCCGGAAACATTTCGATAGGAGAAAAAAACGACCTCAGATCAGCTTGAATTCAATCATCGTTGAAACAGTTGAATTTTTTGTGCATGAACTATTTAGGTTCCATAGAGATCAGCACATGATTTTTGCCTAGACTAATCTGGTAGCTCTGTGAATATATTCTGAAATCTCTAACCACCAAAGAGATAAATATATATGCAGATAAGTATGTATGAGTAAATATGGTACCAAAAATTCTTTGTTTTATGCGTTTTTATCTTTATGCGTTTTTATAATATCTTTAGACATAAATTATAAAAAATATATGTAAAAAATATTAATAATTATAAGAAATAGGGAGCAACTTGAGCAAAACTATATTCCGAAAGATGCTTATACTGATTTATTGCTTTCCCAATATCATACTTGGTTTGGTACGTAGCTTAAGAAATCTATTTTGTTGGTTTAATTTTGGTAAAGATGAGTCCTTATTATATTTTACTAAAATTAAACCATAAAATTGAAATTAGTATGGTATATGCCTCACTTAATTCGTGTTCATGATTTGTCAATGAAAAATAGGAGACGCCTGAGAGAGATTATGATCTATTAGTACGTGACCTTAAACTTCATATATCCACTTTTATCAAGTAGAGTAGTTATTTAAAAAAAAATTGCTGCGATCTGTTTATTTTGACCTTTAAATGCAGCTTAAGTAATACTTGTAGTAGTTCAGAGCCAGATTATACTTGACAGTCTTTATATGAATTACGAGTGCGGTAGTTGTTACGATATTATTAAGTGAAAATTGAAAAATATTTTTTTAGCAGTGTATTCAGGTACTCCCGGAAACTAGTATTCCAAATATTTTACTCGATTTCTATGCAAGAAGCCAGAAGAAGAAGTAGATAAGCAAATACATTGTATCATGTTAAAAGATTAATAAAATCAGTTCCACTATATCAAAATGTACTCTGTGATCAGTTCTCTCAAAATCTTGGGCTAGTTCGGTCGTCTTTGTTTATTTTTAAAAACCCTAATACTAGGGCTGATACATAACTCTGGTGGAGTATTTTGCGATGTAAATGAGTTTATTAAGACCGCGATATTGATGTTATAATAATGGATAGAATTATATATTTTTTTAATCTGTTTTTTTTTAAGTTTTTTCAACGCGCATAAGGATATGGAGCGTAAAAACAATAATTGAAAAATAACTGTTTTTTTCTTGGTTCGTTTATTAAAGCAAACTTTGATTGATACTTACAATAAAGATTTTAAGAATTACTAATTTAATTTATTTATCAACTTTCTAGGAATGTCCAAGATATTGTCCGTCCTGAAAAAATTGAATTTTTTTTTCAACAAAATTTACAAAGAGTCCTAATCTAGATCTGAACACGGGCGTATGAACGTACGGTTATTTGTATTTTTTTTAACTGACAAAAATATTGAAGTTTTTATATATTTTTTATTAGAGTGCAATCGGAAGAATGTATTTTAAATATGTTTCATCTATGTGGCAGATAAATCTATAGATTGTGAAATTAAACAAAAAGTACAATTAGGAAAGAAAAATCAAAAATAATGGTTAGTTGAATTTCAATATTTTCTTATTTAAACTTGTGGCTTATGAATTTACAATTGGAAGATTGACTAACTTCATAATTTTTGTAGACATTATGTAAAGGTATTGATAACTTTATTTTCAATTGCGTAAAATAAATAAAATTAATTTTTATTTTCTGTAACTATAATTGACCCTTCAATTTTATATTGAGAAAGACCGTGTTTGCACACAATTACTTTCATAATGCTTGCTTCTAAAATAGCGGACTTTCAAGCAAACTTTCATCTCTAATTTTTCCAAGAACTTTATAACATATATTTATATATTCCTAACCAAAAAAATATTACCAATTTTCATAGATCTTGCTTGGAATGGATTTTGAAACAAACATTCAACCCCCTTGTAACCCTCGCAAGGGTGGAATATTAAAAAATCCTTCCTTATTGGGTGCTTACGTCATAAATGGAATCCGTTGTCCAAGATTCTAGACACAAACCCGTGTAAGGGCATATTTTTTATCATAAAAAGAAGAAGGTTGTATGTTCCCGTGTATTTTTTTTATGTATGTGTAACCATATACGCTCGTAGATAAATATTTATGTGAAGTTGAGAACATAATAATTTTATAAAATTTAATTTATGAATAAATATTTAGGTGAAATAAACACAAATTATGTCATTAATATACAGTGGCGATTGCCGTGTTAAAAATAAATAATAAATAAATAAAAGTTTACACACTCACACCCCCGCATTAGGATCCCGCGTATTGCGGGTGGCATGGACATACACAAATATGACATTACAAACACCCATGACCCGAGATCATACATTTACCTGTCACATAATGTCTGCCCCGGCCGGGAATCGAACCCAGGAGCCCTCGCTCGTCAGGCAAGGTCACTACCTAAGGCTATGGTGTCGTCAATGAATAACAATTCTCAAAAGATTCAAAAAAAGTTAGACAATTTTAGTGATGCAGAAAGAAATCTGTATGATAGCAGAAAATCGTGTCACCCAATCATTCACTAATACAATTTCATAAACAATAAAAAAAATATAAGGTAAACTAGTTTATAAAAGATTTTTTTATACAAGTATTCTGATCTGCTTATATCTATACATATTTTATTTTATCTGAACTATTTTAAGATAATATTTACATTTAATTAAAATATCATAAAACTTAAAGGACACCCGTGAACGCAGTCGCGGGTAACATCTAGTATACATATAATTAAAATATATATATTTTTTTAATTACTGGTATATGATATATTAAAAATTATAATTTTTCGTTGTATTTAATTAACGCTAAAACTGTTAAATATTTATCCCTTTAGAACTTTGACCATTTGACAAAGAGTGAGTCGTTTCAAGATTTTTTGGACTGTTTTTTGTCTTCCTTACATTTTTATACCAACTCCAAAACCCGATCTGCAACTTTTGTTGTTGCTTTACTTATTGCTTTTATTTAATAAGGTAAGTAGTCATGTTACATAAAATTTTCCTTGCTTTATGTAAAAGTTCAATTGACGTACAGATCAATAGAAACATTTAAATTAAAAAAAAACACAGATGTTGGATTATTTAAGCTTCTTTTTTTTATATTCTTAGCAAGTTTTCAATTTTGTAAATTGTTCACAAGACATGACAATCAAACTATAAATACGTATTATTTTAATATTCCTATAAATATATACATATAATAAAATTCTAACTGATCGCTTCCTGTAGATGAACGATGTATGAAAAAATATATTAGGGACCTTTATTAACGCAATAGAACACAAAACAATAGTTGTTACAATTTTTGTCTATTTGTCGGTGCAATTGTTCACGCTAATCTCAGAAAGAGCTTAACTGATTTCATTCTGAGTTTTGCTTATATAATGCAGTAAGCGTCACTTAATACTTAAAGTATGTTTCATTGCAACCCGTCCATAAATAAATAAATTATAAATTAATTTAAACGAATACTGGGATTATTTCTTAGCATAAGGCATAGTTTTTCGAAGCGAAACGAAGACAGTTTGCTAGTTATAAAATAAAATTATTAGTGTTTCATATAAAAAAAAAAACATTGTTTATATTTTTACTTTAAATCAATTTTATTAAAGTATTATTTAATAAATATAAATATTGAATAAAAATCAATACATTTTCAAAAATATACTAATGTAGGAATCGCTTTTATAATAGATCCTAGAGGTCTTCTAATTCTTAGAACTTTTTATTATCTTTGTCACTCTCTGCTGCTGTTAACAATTTTTTTTCTCCACATTTAATATTATTTAGTAACGTAGCGCAGTTTAGTAATCATGAAAATTAGAAGTGCGCTTCGAATGAAACATTAAGTATAATAAAAACATTCTTCTCTACTAATTTAGGCTAAGCGTTGTCAGTAATTACTGACAATTAGGTTGAAAAGGAATTTATGATTTATCCTAGTAGATTTCTTAAACAAAAATTTTAAACTCAATGTCAGTTTTTATTGATATTTTTATATTAAAATAGCAACCAAAATATGATTTTATATGAACCTTGTTCTGACAATTACAACCACAAAAAAGCAGCCCATTCCGTTGACCCAATCTCAAGTGATATTTTTTCATATATGTATATATTGATGTTTATTTTATCATAATTTGTTCCATTTAACAGTCATAATTTACGCCAACAACGGAGTCGAAAATAACTAATATTTTGACAAAAACAAAATAATATAAAATCTAATACTACATCATGTTGATGAATTAGATCATTTTTTGCACCTGTTCCATGATTTAAATGAATTCATAATTTAATTTATTTTAAACTGATTTACAAGAAAACATACAACGCATAAGTGTTGTACCACATACTAATGGGAAATTTGATTCCGAATCCATACATCTTATCACTTTCATATTTGTCTATTTTTAACTGTGGAATTTTGACAAAGAGGCAAAAGTGAATTAATATTTTCTTTGTAAAGACAATTATCCGTTAACAAATGAAATAGACGGTACGTATATTGTATTTTTCCATGCTTCATCTATTTACCTCATCAATCTATATTCTGCATTTTGGTTTACCTGAGTTCATTTAATCTGTGGATGCGAATAATGTCCATAGACTAAAATGTTTCACTTATGACGACTGACTTATGACTACAGTACTATTAATTTGTAAGACTCCAAAGAGTAGTTATGTTACCTTGACAGCAGTTGATAGTGTGATTGCGCCGTATAAACTTATAAAATACGGTACATACGTGTGGCTGTTCGGACTTACGAGTTAGGCATATCGTACGTTTTCAAGTTCACTTATTTTGTTTGTTAGCTAATTATGGACGCTACGATTTAATTTTAATTAGAAAATCCTCGTAAATTGAGAACAGTAAAAAATGTTAGCATATAAATAATATCTTTCGGACGAGGTACTAACATCAGTACCTACATAACTTTTGTGATTACAGTCAATCTAATTTTTGGTGCTCTGAAACAATCTATCACGTTTTTTATAGGTAAGTGACACGATTTTATTAATGCAACACGTTTTCGTTATAATTAAAAAATATATTTTGAAAATCTCGGAATTTCTTTAGTCAGTAAGTTTTGGTAGTTAGAATGTGAATTTATAAATTGGGTTAGATTTTCAAAGTCATAATAATCTCGATATGAAAAAGTAGAACGCTGTCGCGTTTCTCAAATTAGACTTTGACACCTTGCTGAGTATGTGTGCGTGCTGCGTGTGCGCTTGTAATGTGCTGTGTGTACACTTGTACGGCTACGCTACGGTATGAATTCTGTATGTTTGGCATGGCATGGCATTGCGAATGTGTTCACGCTTGTTGCGGGAGCGTAGATATGATTTGTCTACAAACCCTTAAACTGTAGCAACTAATTTTAACCTCGATAAAATTAAACTTTTAAGTACTTTCTAAACCATAGTATTGTTTGAGAGAGGAGCCAGAGAAATCAGAAATGTCATAATTATAGGTAATATCTATCCAGTAGTTAATATTTATTATTAAATTAATAAACTTTATTTACACTATAAAATTTAGCCTACAGCTGTCAGTGCAATGCGCATAAACCGTTATATATTTTTTTACGTAAATTATTTTAATGCTTCACAACAATTCCACCTAATTGTAAGTGGTGATTTACTTTAGTTTATCTACAAATTAAAAAAAATATTCTTTATTTACAATGATGTAATAAACAATGTGGTGTAAAGCACAGAACCCTACTATTTCTACCAGAGATGAATGATGGCTGCATTCAAAAAAAGATGAAATCAGATGTCACTATATTCTACATATACATATGTTCACTATACTCTGACTAAGTAATCTTTTAGTGAAAAATTTAAATTTTTAAAGAGCCTTTTCTTATAATTTAAAATTGTTTTTATGGAAGTAGGCATTTAATTAATAAAAATATAAATTCACATTATTTTTATTGTTACATATATAAATCTACTACATAAGCCAAATAACACTGTATTTTTCATGTAATCACATAAAAATAGTGACCTGAATATTTCTGTGAAGTAAAAGGAAATAATTTAAAACACTCATAAATCTGATTGGCTCTAGGCAGGTGCTTGAACATTATTTAGAATTATATATACAACTTTAAAATATAAAAATGTAGTATTATCTGTCATCAACACTTCACTTTACTATATTATCAACATCAATCTTATGTTATCTTTAACTGGTGAAAATCCACTCTTAAAACATATTTGTTTAAGTCAACCATAACAGTAATAATAAATATGAATACTGTCTCGAAAAACCCTAATTTAAGCCACAAATAAAATAAACCGGATATGTTTATCTCTGTATTTGCACTTATCAAAACATAATCTGGGGAACATAAGTTGGACTCAATGTTGTAAAAACTGATTGCATATTGTAAACAAAGAAAAATTATGACCAACAAAGAAATATGCTGGGTCACACATAAACATTGTGTGGTCATATTTAAAATTTTCACACTACTATTCAATATAACTTCTACTAATACTTATTTTAAATCCTTTTGTTAACAAGAAAATTGTCAAAAAATAAAAAAAAAGATAAATTCTGAATTTATCTTTTAACAAATATATAACTTAAATTGTAAAAGTTTATCAAACACTAGTAAGCTATTGGTAATAAAATATATTTTAGAATGTAGCTGTTCACTACCATTTAGTAGAAAATTATTGAACTGTTAGAATTTTTGTTTGACAAATTTTGGCAAACTACATAATAATATTAGTTTACATAGTTTCCATGATGATAACAACCTTGATAGGTATAGGTTCATAGTGAAGCCCATTGTTTTCATACTTACCTGACTCGGGTGGGTATAAAGTGATAATTGGAATACACGCTTTACTTACTTACTAGCCACACAAAACTAGTAGTAAAATATTATGCTCTCCTTGTTTATGATTGTTTATGATTGCCAGCAATTTTATGAAATATAAAATGTATAGCATTAACTTTGAACTTCATAAGTTACCTATTGCATAGTTCATGTCAAGTAGAATATAGTGTCATAAAATAAATAGAAATGCAAATTATACTATTTACATACATCATGAAAAAATTATTCTCATATATTATACAAGCCCCAATGCAACTGAAAAAAGTGCAAAAATCCTATATGTATATGTTGCTGATGTGCCCATATTTTTTATCTGGACGATGACCAAAACGAAAACCATTTACTTTGCTGCTACTCTGCAAATATAATATATACCTTATTTAATAGAAAAATGTATATTCAGTGTAATTTATTATACACTAGGAAACTGCCCTCGTTTCTATTCAGGAAAACTCTGCTTTACATTATTTTAAATTAATTCATAACTTTGTTATTTATGGACAGATTGCAATTAAACAAACTTTAAGTACTAAATGATGCTTACTGACATCAGTGAAAACTAGAACGAAATCGGTTAAGCCGTTTATGAGTTTAGCGGGAACAAACTCACAGACAAACAGACAAAAATTCCAACAACTATTGTTTTGTATGTTTTATTTCATATATCATTCATGTTCAGAAAGCGATCAGGTAGAATTTTATTATATGTATAGATAGATAAACAATACTAGTTAAAAGTTCAATATTCCAAGCTACTACTCATACTACATGGAATCATATCACTGATAGTAAGTTTAGTGTTCTTATTAAAGCAAGTATGTAAATAAATGGTTTTAATTCAAATTTAACACAAATAATGCGGTGTATTGGACCTAATACTTATTTAAACGGGTTTTACATAAAAAAGAAATGTATCAAGCGATGACCTCGATGACATTAAGGCAATTAATTCGAATGGTCTTACAAATAAAATATCCTCAGGACTGGGTGTGTATGTTGATACGGTTTTATTTAAAAGCAATAAAATTTTATACCAACTCATTCCAATTGTTATTCATAGAAGTAATTTAGATCGAAAGTTTTATTTTGATTCAAAGAAAACAGGAATTTCTTAAGATCCAAGGTCTTAAACTCGAAATTAAATATTGAATATAATTCAACTTTTGTCAGTACTAAGCCACATTAATCTTAGAGTTTTTTATACAATAAGTGTTACAAACAAATCTCACATTATATTATAGCTTAAGAGCACCCAATTTCACTTGCATTGACTTGAACACAATCTTATGGAATTATTTAAGTAGTATACCTTTTTTTACAAATTTATGTATAATATTATTAAATTGAGTTTTGTTAACTCATTTGTAGTCCACCTGGAATTTACGTCATTATTCATCACTACCCTGCATCACTCACTATACACTGAAGCAGCATGGTGCAGTATTTTCTAGGCCTCTTCAATTACAATGAGAGATCTGTGCTCTGCATTTGGCCACTATATGGTTGAAACTACTGTTACTCCTGAGGAGTATTAGCATTATTAGAGGAGTATTAGGAATAATTAAATTATAAAATGTTATTCATACATTTCTGGATACAGCAAGCAAAAGCGTTTTCGTGAATTAGACCCCTAACTTGACAAGTTAGCTGTATTTAGAAAGTTGTACGTTTATTTATTAGAACGATTTTATTTCAGCCTGTAAAACAAGATGGCGGAAGCTCATTCGGCTGTAGCGTTTTCTTTTGCCATCACCCATGACGGATGGGATGTCAACTTTGATCGCGAGGTGCTCTACTTGGTGTGGGAGTCTGGTCTTCGGTCGTGGAAAAAGCGGCTAGCGAGATTCAGGGTAATAAATATATTATAGAATTATTTTGAATTTGAATTTGCATTTTTAATAATGAAAGGTTTATTAAATTCATGCTCCTATATTTAAATATCTCAAACCTTCTTTATTATTTTATATCTCACATTATTTAGATAACTGGGATCACATAAATGTAGATTTTTTTTATTTATTTAACAGCTTAATACAATTTTTCGTATTTCCAAAGTTCTGCCAATTTGCAGCACAGTTTGTCGGCACATACCCAGGATCTAATGTAAATGTAAGCTGTGAGCACATACGTGGTCCTACGGCCTATGTATATGGTTTAAATTCATTGTTAGACTTTTTTCAACTATGCACGCATCTTTGATTAGTTACTAATACACGAGAAATGAATTGAATATTTTGCTTTGTTTCGAAAATCTATACCGACCGATATATAGACGATATTTTGTAACTTAAATTATGGCTCTTAAACTGAGATACTTCTCATTGCGGAAAATGGATTTGTTCCCGCGAAATAGGGCATAATAGATCGGTCATTATATTACATGGGTAGTAAATTATTTTTGGTTGGTTTTCCACATCTATCGCAATAAATAAAATGTTGTTAATTTATAGAACCGAGATGAAATTCATTAAATCCATATACTAACTAATAGTAACAGTAATAAAATATATATAAAATACATAGTATACATACATACGTGTACGTACACACCATATCTTTATGTTTATTCAACTAATACATCATTAATAATATTGTGAAGATAAAATCATTGTAACTAAAAATAAAGACAAAAATTAAATTGTTATAATAATACAATATACTATATGGATGTTTCGGAAGATATCGCGATAACATACAGTTGGTGACATTTGAATTATCTGTGGATATACATACCCGGAATCAAATCATTACGATGACTTATCAACAAAACATCGGTCTTGTGACCTCTTGCATTCATTCCTCCGGCGTCAAAACAGTTGATAAAAATTACACTAGACTGTGTCCAATCCCAGCAGTGGGGTAGTGTGGTCTGTGACACTGAAGATAATATGAATTATAAGCATGGTTTAGAATTTATACGAAAACCTAAAAAAAGTTGTGTACAGCGCGTTTTTTCAGCTGTTTACTCGTATGTGTCATTTAATAGAAATCTTTCTTTACAATGATAAAGAATTCCGACGTTCTGATAAACAGGACCTATCCGGTTATTTTAATTACTCTTATCAACTACGAAGTTGGTGTACACTTGAACCTGCATCATAATAATATAATTGTAATAAATGTATATTGTGTAAATATATAGATTACACCTATATTTGAAGAATGTCCTCGTAAGATAACATGATTGTTTGCAAATATATGTAAAGGTGTAATCTTTTCAGAAATTTAAAAATGTAAACCTTTCACAGAAAAATAGTAAATGTGTGTCTATAATATTAGGCTCCGATGGCGCGTGGAATATTTATAAAATCAGGTTCCCCGTGCGTTAGATCGGCTGTCATACCTCGTATCAAGCAACTTTTATACATAACTTTATAGGTGTTTTACATCAAGTGTCGTTCGGGTGGGATTTTCTGAATACAAAAGATATCGATAAGACTTTAAACGTTATATCGAAACTATTTTGCATGTGTATTATTAATAGTTTAAAATAAACGCGATATACATAAGCAAATTACCTCAATCTCCACCATTTACTTATAATGACAGACACGTTTACTTGTATTAAAAAAAAATTAAGCGTTATAAATAAATGTATTAATTAAACAAAATTAAAAACCTTTTGATTTCAAAATTATAGTAAAACCTTTGTAGTTTCTGTATAATAAAGACATTACTTGTAAAATAAATTACTAATATAACCGTACATAGTAAAAAAAACTTAATTTTAGCTTATAATTTATATAATATAATATAAGTACTAAAAAAAAGTTCTTCAATGAAATTCGTAATAAAAGTCGAGATTCAAGTAAAATTTGAGTACACTAATGTCTGTTTTTTAAAAATCAATTGATATTAGTTCGCTGATCAAATAATGTAGTTTTGATAGCTATGAGCACAGAACACTCATAGTCCTACCGGAGTATGAGTAAATTAAATTAGGGTCATGAGTAAATTAACTTATTAATTATGTTCAGGAAAAAATCCATCTGGCGACACTTAAAAGATTACAGCTGTATATTATTATTTATACCTAAATAATTATACAATTACGTTCATTATAAAATATACATAGACAGATTTGGATTGTGAGATTCTATTGCTACTGTTTTCACATCAGAATGTTATTCAAAAGGTAATAGTAGATTACAATTTCATTTGCGTCTTCCCATTTTTTATATTTATTATTATCTTTTACTGAGTTTATCGCACGATCGCAACACATATACGGTCCTTATAGCTAATGTGTAAGAGTATAATATGGGAAAAGAGAGAAAATATTTACTTAAACTTCGAGGTAGTACGTAATATATAGTTTTTTTTTAAATTAATATTAATTTAAAATATTTTTAAGACTTAAAATTATTTTAAATCTTTCTTTTTTATTGAGTAATTAACATGATCTTACAATTAGAAAATTACAACAATAAACACAAAAGCGAACATAGTTTTTTTTATCTTTACGTAAAACATAACATTGGTATTATATTTCTACATATTTTTACGACCTATTATTCAAAGTACAATGTCTTACATTCGGGTTCTAAAGTATCACGATTATTATTTGGGGATTTTTAGGTAATATCCATTTTATGTACTCGAAATAGAAGTAAATATTATCTTATCTATTTCGAATTATGATTATAAGCCAAGTTTTTTTAATGTTTATTAAGATTACAATACTTGTTCGTACTAATTAGGTTTACTCAGCCTATTTTTTAAGTGTTTAACCTACTAAGGCAAACAATATAAAACATAACAGAACATTAAGTATATAATCTTTAAATACTAAATATATTTATCCCGTTTCATGTTGTTACCTAAAATTTAAATTTTTAGCAATATATAAAATGTATAAAAATGTATAAAATGTAGACTAGTGGCACCCTATTAATATTAAGTAAATATCTTAATTACATAGATATTTGTGATTCCACGTTCTACTGAATGCAACGTGGAGAAGTTATTTTACCTAGGAAAATTGTTTTCGGTGAACCTTAATTGAACATGTTTACAAAATGAGGAGAAGCTACGTAATTCCCATGAAACGTTTACAATAAGTTATATTATATATTTTTATAATATGACATTGTTCCTTTTCCGACGAGTTTGATCTTGATTGGGTTGTGGTAAAAATAACCAACCGGCGCGGCGGTGTCGTTACGAGTTTGCTTCCTGCGAATAAGGATGCTTACGAAACTAATAGTCAATGCCAGCGAATGAGGACTTAACGCTCGACTTCCACCGTGTATATGTATAGCGATACTTTGTATCGTTTTTTATGTGCAGAATAGATTAGTTTCTTCGTATATTAGATAACCTCTATTCGAAATGTTAGTAGAACGAAATATAAATTAATAAAATTATAAATAAATACCTATGAAACAATATCTATATCTCTCGGAACGGGGTGATATCGAAAACTAGTGCACGAAGATTTTCATGCGGTTCTTACCAATACGTAAAGTGATTCGTGAAGGTTTAGTTGTTTGGGGTGAACGTGAAAATTTTTATAGAACGTCTTATAAAATCGTCAGGCTTCCGAATTGAGGCCGTGCTGACTAATAAGTATGAAAGAAATAAGTTTAATTTTTTATTGCCAAGATATACTCTCGTGATTAATTGCTTACTGAACAGTTTCACCGAAGGATGATAGGGGTATTATAATTAATTGCTTTTTAGATTATATGAT
The DNA here is from genome assembly GCA_003671415.1 of Megathymus violae. NCBI lineage: Eukaryota > Metazoa > Arthropoda > Insecta > Lepidoptera > Hesperiidae > Megathymus > Megathymus violae. The sequence continues at coordinate 512,182 of PDGT01000004.1, read as the reverse complement.
AATTGTTACACGATTATGAATGTTTGATACGTTTACAGAACAGCGTTAACAATGGTGTCTATCCTGGGCATCTGCAGTCACTGTACGTGCTTTGGACGCTGCTGGTGGCGGCCCACTTTGGGGGCTTCAATATACCCTTAGGATTAGTCAATAAAGCCTTAAGTGTATTACCCGGGTAAGTTTAACATTTACACCAAATTTGTTTAAGTTATCCATAATCGAGCAGTTCCTAAACATGATATGCCATAATTTTATGTCATATGTTATGTCATATACAATAAGTAATGTGTTTGATTTTTGATCGTAAAAAGTAAGTTCTTTCTTTTAACGTAAATAGAATATTTAATTTTCTTTGGGAGTTTAAAAGTCACTTTTTGTCCAGGGACTGTTCACTATGTTCAGACACTATTCACGATAGAAATTTTACTTTGGTCAAAGCTTATTAATAAATAAAATAGTTATTCTTTAAATTATTATAAATCTGTAATTTTGTACGTTACAGTACCTCTACATTCTGGCAAGTGATAGCTTGTCTTTTAGCAGCTCTTGCTATGTGGCTCTCGGTCATTTTCTTCATGCGCTATCTTCTGAAAATACTTCTCATGTACAAGGTAAAATTGTTTAATATTTACTTTATTGTTTGATTGCTCGTTATTGCTTCAACTCCAAACTTTCTTCTAAGTTAAACAATTGTTTGTGCAAGACCGCATATCAATTCTAACACCGAACGACCGCTGACTGGTTTCCTTTTTGAATAAAATGTTTACTGTTTCTGTTGTAACAGGGATGGATGTACGAAAATCGTGCACCTGGATCCAAGGTATCGCTAAAAACAATGCTTTGGGTCAGTGTGGTAAAAGTCTTGTCGGGATGGAACAAGCCGAGGCTTTATAGTTTCCAAGGTTCTCTTCCTAGACTTCCTCTGCCGGCTGTGAAAGATACTATGAGACGGGTAAGTTTTATAATAATGCGACAGCGGTCAGAAATTTGGGAAAGTCAAATTTTAATTTATTACTATTTTTATTATTATTATTTTACCAACACTAATACACAATTCAGTACAAAGAAAGGACACGTGACATGTGTATATATAGTATAAACGTGAACTGGTATTTAATAAGGGTATAAACAGCTTGCAGAAAATAAGTCAATAAATAAAGTATAAAATAAATTAAAATTAATATGCCGTTTTATTACTTGTAATAACATCCATATCTATGAATATATGTATGTACTAGCAAACTGCCTACGCTTCGCTTCGGAAAAACTACGCTGTACGCTAAGACAGTATCTACATTATTTTAAATTAATTTATAACTTTTGTATTTATGTACGGATTGAAATCATACAAATAAAAACAGTAATTAAATCAGATAAGCCGTTTCTGAGATTAGTGCGAACAAACGCACAAACAAATAGACAAAAATTCTAACAACTATTGTATTGTGTTCTATTGAGTTAATAAAGGCCCCTAATAATATTTTTTCTCATATGATATCGTTCATGTTCAGAAAGCGATTAGTTAGAATTTTATTATGTGTATAGATAGATAGATAATATTTTCATATATATTATACAAGCAGCATTATATTTAATTAGTATATTAAGCTATAATATTATCAATTGATTGTACTTTAACCAAATTATTTACTAAATTATTATTAATTGGGTAAATGTTTTTTTTTTCGTATAAGATAAAAATTGTGATTATCGTTATAAATTTTATTTTATTTTAGTATCTACTAAGTGTCCGCCCGCTTTTGGATGATGAAAACTATAAGAGAGTAGAGAAACTGGCAAAAGAATTCGAGGAAACTATTGCAGTCAAGCTCCAAAGATATCTCGTCTTAAAATCATGGTAATGTTTTCTTACAAGTAATTTAATATAAGATTATCAAAATGAGTCAACAGTATTAATTTAATTGTAAATATAATATATTAACTATTATTTATATATTATTGTCATCTTAATTTAGGTTATTTTGTTAAGCATATAAATTTTTTTTTTATTCAATGGCCACTGTAAAATTTGGAACAGACGGACGGTTTTTTCTTTAGTTTTCTATAACATTAATGTAATAATCATCATTGGACCATGTTGATGATAAAGATAATCAATTTATTCGGAATCGGATTTGCATGCAACATTCCTTAAATTTTGGATACGTAATTTATACATTTGAAAATTTCATCTCAGTATTTTCATCAATAATATTAAAAATTATTAAATATTTAAAAATAATTCAATAAATAAGTACAGTGTAGTGGATTAAATGTAAGTGGGATAACATTAAAACTTTCTATATGTACCGTATTTCAGCTTTTCCTATCCATTTAATTCAGTGAAAATAATAGTAGTTAAATACATTCCAACTTTATTACTGTTTATCACTCAAATAATAATTAAAATAAACGTTCACACGCTTCTGTGTTGCGAAAGGTATTGATTTGCACAAATGTGATGTCATCACCAACACCCAAGACAGGAGAACAAAACAATTACCCAGCCCGGCCGGTAATCGAACCCGGGATCCCTCATTAGGCAGGCAGTAAAAACTGCGCTACGAGATCAGTGTATGATACATTATAGATAATGATAGTTGTCATAACAAGTTAAAAAAGTTCATTCTCTGATTTTCTTATACTCATAAATAATGTTGCCATTGATGCGAACGTTTTTTTTATACAGAATTATATGTAATTTTTATTATTATTTTTCTTTCATAGGAATAAAAACATAATACATGTTCACCCGTGCTATAATTTATCATACACTCGTACGTGTTCAGTTAAATCAAGGTTCGTCCAGTGGTTTCCGTGTGATACAGCTCTATTACAGTTTAGTTTTATTATCGGACAAATCAATTTTACTGTAAAGATAAAATGTGTTATTCCGTCGTATGATAAGCCTCTACCAAACACGCCGTATTTGGGTCACCGACGTAGATCCAAGATATTAAAATACATTTCTCTATTTTAACTCTGACATACGTTTATCGTTTTGGCAAAATAAGATTTCTGATGGAACCCAAACGTAATATTAGACATGAAAGTTAGTTAAAATAATGATACTTTATTGTGATGTGGTAAAAGGTTGTGTTAAAGAAACCCAACAACCGTTATATAACGAAACGGAGACTAATACTAAACACGTGAAATGTAGCTTTTTTGTTTCGGTGGTACAACATTAATTACATATGTGTACGGTCCAACATCTACATATATATCGTAAGTGTTTTTAGTAAAAATTTCCTACAAAATTATCGTTCCTTCACAACACCAGCTATCTGTTGGGTACTACTAATTTACTTGTAACATTTTGCTAACAAGTTTTTCTTCGGTTAATAACTGATATCTCTTGTCAGGTGGTCAAGCAACTACGTGTCCGATTGGTGGGAGGAGTACGTTTACCTGCGTGGTCGCTCGCCGTTGATGGTCAACTCAAACTTCTACGGTACTGACATCCTTCTGCGACCGACTACGATACAAGCGGCACGCGCGGGGACTGTTATACATTTCTGCCTTAAATTCCGAAGACTAATTGAGAGACAGGAGCTAGAACCTGTAAGTATCTAGATAATCCTAAAAACGCTTATTTCTTAGGTATATATATTATATACCAATAATTCTAAAACGGTCTCCTTTGATACCTTTTATGAATAACCCCATTTTTACCTGTATTCTATTCGAAATCCTCGGCAAGAAATCCGTACCCTATCAGATGTGGGATACAATTCCAGATAAATTTACACTATTTATTTACAAATTAATTTACACCAATAATTATTTATTTAAATAATGATTTATTTAAACATGTTTTATTATATTTCTAAAATATTTCAAATTTGCATTATCCGGTATTAAGTGAACACAATTGAATTACAAGGGCAATGTATTGGTGACGCCCCTAGGATTATATTAATGTAGCCCCTATGCTTGTTATCCTTCCTGATGCAGGATTGGTAGACTGTGGGCTATGGTAAAATTTGTAATTTACCATCACGAACATGGACATTGCGTAAGTGTTAGTAATATGTTTCCTTTCACAATATACACCAACCCCGTCAATAAGACACAAGGTGAACAAAAAAAATTGCCGCCAATAATGGATGTCTCCGTTTGACTGTTTAGCATAATTAATAAGAAACATATTTCTTACAGATAATGCTGCAGAATATGGTGCCGCTGTGCTCGTGGCAGTATGAGCGTCTGTTCAATACGGTCCGAGTGGCAGGTGTGGAGACCGACAAGATAGTTCATTACCAGGACTCGACTCACATCACTGTGTATCACAAGGGGAAATATTTCAAGGTTTTGGTGTACTCGCGAGGACGGTTGCTTAACCCCGCTGAGATCCAGATGTGAGTATTTCTTACGAATTAGCTGTAAACTGCATTTTATATATCGTTGCATCCATTAATGGCATATATATGGAGTATATAAATAAGAGTTTACTGGTATACTGTCGGCATAATGCAATGTAATGCAGGACAGCGCAAATTGTGTAATGTATAAACAAGATAAGAGCAAAAAATGCTGTAGTACAAAAATGTGCATCGCATACATTTGTCTGCCGTGTCTGCGACAAATTTGACCATAATGACCTGTTTTATAAATGGTAAATAAGAAAATAAATGTATCCCTGGTTCTAAATATACCAAACTAACTAGAACATAAATGCGTGTCATCATGTTATCACCTATGTATATATCGACTACTCGGTCCCAACGAATTCTATGATCTGTTATGTCGTTTGCTGTTATACACTACTGAGTGTATGTCTAATATAAAATACAGTACAAAATGTAATATATAATGTTGTATGACGTTCAGTCAGATCCAGCAGATCCTCGAGGATAAGTCGGTGCCGTCGGTTGGCGAGGAGCGGGTGGGGGCGCTGACGGCGGGCGAACGCTCGCATTGGGCGCACGTGCGACAGACGTACTTCAACCGCGGACACAACCGCACCTCTCTGCACTGCATCGAGCGCGCCGCTTTCAATGTTTGCCTCGGTTAGATAACAATTTACTGGTGTTCGCCTAGTTGTCGAAATTAAACCATAAATAGCGTTTCCAAAACTTAATAACATATTAAAATTCGGTTGACCAACAGATGGTAAGATAAGGAAGGGTACTGAACTGTTTTGTCATTGCCCCTTTATATATAGGTGGATGTATAGACAATGTATAGTTTCCCAAAAAACTTTTCTTTTTTTTCAATTTTGCTTTGCAAAAGCTTGAGCTTCCAAACAAAACAAAAAATAATTGTTGATAAACAGAGGAGAAAAAAGGATATAAAGATTTTTCATCACGTATTCATATCCGACCAAACAAAAACCGCACTTAATGTATGCACGTATGGCGTTAGCACGCGAAAAATGGCCAAGAATTATGAAGCGAACCACAACCAGAAGTGATGGCCACGATCACTCCGGCATAAGTACTAACAACTAAGAAGAGAGTTATGGTGATAAATCTCTTCTTAACCGCACTTCTTTTTTACTCTTTTGGATTTTTATATGAGGGACATCTGTCCGCTTACGAGTAAATGTATATGAGTGTATATAGTTAAAAGCATTTCAGGGATCACCGGCGGAAAAAAATTGTCAAAAAATGTAAATATTTATGTGTAAACGAATAACTTTCAAACTAGTCGTCGGAATTTTTTTGCAATAGAATCCTTTGTTATACTTGCCATCTGCACAAAGTACCGCAAAGTGCGCCAACGCAAACTATCCGAGGAAGACACCAAGTCGTAGATAGATCAATGAACATAAGAACAAATAGACTTGTTCGTACCTTGCAAGTAACAGATGTCAATAATCGTACACGTTACATGTAAACGCTGCCGTAGCTCATTTTCTCCAATGCCGTACGTGGTGTTTTTAACTCTGTATGGTAAACTGATTATATGATTGCGAATCTTTTTCTGTCTCTACTTTGGCAATACGTATTCGAACACTCCTTCCAGAGTTTGGAATTAATCACCGTGTATAGATAGATCACAGAATAATAAATTGAGTATGTGGTTGTGGACGTATGCATTAATCAAATAGTCAATGTAAATTTATAATCTAGAGCTGCTTCAATACGTAAATTGATTGTAACGTAATGAAGACTTAAACTGTTAATATAAAAATTATTGTAATAAGTGAATGTAATTAATTTAATATTTAAAACAAAGTGACTTGGGGAAGCTTCCAAAGTATTTGTTGTACTGTAATATTTATTTACGTCACTCTACCACACACGTTAACATAAAGTGAAATTGTAACCAAGTTTCAACTTATATGAATGTGTAATAAAGTGTACTGTTCAATATGCGTTTGATTAAAGCTAATAATAAGTGTACCAAATAAATTTATTTGTTCTAGATGATATTGAATACGGTTTTGAGGAGAACAACTCAGACAAGCTGGACCAGTATGGTAGAGTTCTCTTGCATGGCAAAGGCTATGATCGCTGGTTTGACAAGTCCTTCAATCTCTGCTTCAGCACCAACGGATTCGTGAGTTGCCAGCTTATATTATTGCTACATATAATATTTGCAATGCATATTTAACTTTAGGCACCCTAATTTTATTTAGTTATATGCGTTACTTGCTTCAGTGAAGGAAAACATCGTGAAGAAAGGTTTCTGAGGTATGCAGGTGCATACCTCACAGATCTCCAGTATGTTCTCGAAAGAGTATGAGTCAGCCAATTAATTAACGTGGTCATGACTAGTCAATGAAATAGAAGACCTGAGAAAGAATGAAATATACGAAAAAGATACCACCTTCGTCGTAAAATTTGTGGTGAAATTATTCGTCATGCTGTTGAAATCCTAAATTAAATGCTAAATATTATCCTTGACATTAATTCATATTGAGTGAGAATTATATACATACTTACGTTAGAATGTAATGGATAAAAATTTCAACTGCAACAAATCACTCTCATATAATATATTATGTCTTTTCCATTGCACCTTATCTGTAAATCTGGAATAAGTATATCAAATTTATATGTGTAATAAACTTGATGGACAGTAAACTGCAATCCTAGTCGGTGTTACAATCTTAATAGAAAACTACTGTTAATATATACCTACTAGTCTAGAATGTGAGGCGAATAAAACTTGTTTATATATACAAATTATGCAAAATACAAAATGCTTTTTATGTTTAATTATATTTTTAAAGTATTCAATTCAAATACTAGTGAATTGATTATATTAGTCTGAATATCTAGGATAATCGATTATTTACACTCCTTGTGATAATCTATTGTTGATTAATATGTTACTTTTAATGTTTGACAGGTTGGCTTCAACACTGAACATACATGGTAAGTAAGCTAAACTAGTTAATCATAACCACATCGTTGTGGCCGATGTAGGTGTAATTTAATTAACATAATCACATCAATGTGGCTGATGTAGATGTCATTTAATTAACATAATCACATCATTGTGGCCAATGTAGGTGTAATTTAATTAACATAATCACATCATTGTGGCCAATGTAGGTGTAATTTAATTAACATAATCACATCATTGTGGCCGATGTAGGTGTCATTTAATTAACATAATCAAATCATTGTGGCCGATGTAGGTGTAATTTAATTAACATAATCACATTAATGTGGCTGATGTAGATGTCATTTAATTAAAATAATCACATCTTTGTGGCCGATGTAGGTGTAACTTAATTAACATAATCACATCAATGTGGCCAATGTAGATGTCATTTAATTAACATAATCACATCATTGTGGCCGATGTAGGTGTAATTTAATTAACATAATCACATCAATGTGGCTGATGTAGGTGTCATTTAATTAACATAATCACATCAATGTGGCCGCTGTAGGTGTCATTTAATTAACAGTAAAATATAATATGGCTAAGTAGCTGAGAACAGAAAAATGTTGTTTATACGTTTAGAGTGAACAATGCCACGATTTTTACATGTGTCTCATAATCTGTTTTCGAGTTTTTGTCGGATATATTACAAAAGTAATAATCTGACACTATCAATTCGACTGAACTTAGAGATAACACCTCTAATGACTATACATAAAAAATTTAACCATGAACTGGATGGTATACTGTGCTACACTAAACATTCAGTAATGGGTAATATTCTCTTTGAAGTTTGTAGAAATTGCATGTTTACTTACAAACTCGAACATCTTTTAAGGCATATCTTTCTATAACGTGTACGTACGTATCTTGTGCAGAGTACGAAAGTGTTCGTATTACATCATTAACGTAGACGCCCAGACTGTAATTCCATGTACATATGTTAAGGTTGAACTCTGTATTGATTTTACATCATGTTTCATTTGTTAAAAATCATATGTCTACTATACATCAATATTTACTTACAAGTACGATACCATTGTGCACATCAATATGGCCCTCCAAAAGATATATACATATATGGGTATGTACGGTCAAAATAGATTTATAGTAAAGAAATTTATTCATTTATTTATTTAGGCGTAACTAAAATGTTTAGTTGTTACGCTTGCTAAATGTATGCATTGAAAAAGAATTTCATATCGAGTGTACATTTTAATTAGTTAATTTCATTTTTTGTTAATTGTAGGGCGGATGCTCCTGTCATGGGTCACTTATGGGAATATGTTATATGGTCGGAACTAGAACATGGGTGAGAGAGATATTTTTTTTTTATTATTTGTACTTATTTAAAAAATTTATCAACAGACTGGCTGACATATTCTATAAAGCAGTAGTCCCTTCAACTGCATGATAATTAATTTCTAGAGATTAAGGAACAGTGATAAAAAAGCTTTACAATTTCTCAGATACAATTCAGATGGCAACGCTCGGGGACTAGTAGAAGCCCCGCCCCCTTCACCGACAAGGTTGCAATGGGACCTCAACAATGAAGAACTTTTGAAGGCCATCGATGTATCGTACTCGGTCGCTGAGAAGCTGCTCAATGACGTCGATTTGAGGATACTCATGTACACCAAATATGGGAAAGGTATATTATCTTCATAGAATAAGACACTCTATATTTAAATTAAACTTAAAAATTTTATACTTTTATACTTACGTACAAATAAAAGATCTTTGTGATTTGTTATGCTCCTTTAATTACTAATGACTACAAAATTTTAATACCACGTTCAAGAAAAGAAAGAAATATACTCAAAACCATATCATCGACCTACTGCGTTTGTAACAAATCACTGTGTTAGAGTATCAATATTGTATTGATTTGAAGCATCATAGTGCCGACCATACTAATATAAGAACTGAGACATCTCATTTATGTATTGGTCACAAAAAATAATGCTACCGATCCAGCATGCTGTTTGGAAATAAAATAAATATGTGAAATAAATAAATAAATACTCAGACAGTCAGAATCTCACATTACGATTTCTTCTGTACTAGGAGACAAAATGCAACAACTTCAACATCACAAACAACTTCACTGCACAAGGATTGCACAACTGAGCAACTCCTATGCTCCTAAACGCCTGCAACAAATTAACGTTCGCAGGGTTCATGAAGAGTTGTCGTGTGTCTCCGGACGCGTTCATCCAACTGGTCCTCCAACTGACGTACTACAGGACTGCGGGCCGCTTCTGCCTCACGTACGAGGCGTCCATGACGCGGCTGTTCCGCGAGGGGCGCACCGAGACCGTTCGCTCTTGCACCATAGAGAGCTCCAACTGGGTCAAGTCTATGGAGGACCCCAATGCTTCGGTAAGTAACGGTAACAGTTTGTGATTAACGATGTTTGTGGGTGTATGCGAGTGCCTGTGCGAGTGTGTGTGGGAGACAAACGAGCAGACACATCAGCTAAAAGTAAGCGATCAATACTGCTCGTAATGACGTCCATGACACTTTATAAATCACCATATATTCACCACCAATGTCCATAAGTCAATTTGGTGCCCCCATAAAGCAGTTATATACAGTAATAAAACATATTATGTATAATAAGAAATTTTATTTAGAATATGTCTGTTAAAAATATAGTTGGTATGGACCAACATTAACTTATTTTTCTAAGATTAACAAACAAGATGTCACTAATGATATATTATTTAAAAATGACTGTGAAAAAACGAGTGCGAGTTAGAGTATGACCGCCGAGTAATACAAAAATATTTTTCAATTCGTCCATGTCGAGTTTCTTTTCACTGCCTATGACAAATCCAGCCTATTTTCAGCAAGCAGTTCACTTAAAACAATAGTTAAAGTATGAATCTTTAACATCACAACCTATAAGTAATGTATGGATCATTTCCATTTACAAACTTTTTTTTTGCTGAATACCATTGCTTCCAGTCTGATTATTTTATAGCTATAAATGTGATAAGGGAATATGACCTTCTTCCGTCATGTCATTTATAAGTAACACGATTACCAGCAAACGCACCAACTGTTATAAAACATGAAGGTTAAACAAAATATATATCCTTTTACTATAACTAGCAGTTCGCACCGGCTTTGTTCGGGATTAATATAACTATGTATATAACCATATCAAATTCAAATTCCGCACACAATCTCACAAATTTCGCTCTCTCGTTTTATAATATAAGTATAAATATGGAGTGAGGCGTGACAATAATTGTTACAAATATGACGTCATATCATATGTTACAACTGTTCTTTATTTACTCTTTGACTGAGCACGAATAGAAAATACTGTTTTTATGGATTTTGGTTACACGATGCCCATATTGTATGAACGCCAGTATGTACGAAATTAACAAATAAATTTTATTATTATTTCAGATTCAGGAGCGTGTAGAACTATTCGTAAAAGCTAGCAGGAAGCATCAACTCGGCTACCAGGACGCAATGGCCGGCCGTGGAATCGATCGTCATCTCTTCTGCCTCTACGTGGTCTCCAAGTATCTCGAGTTGGAGTCTCCCTTCTTGCAGGAGGTCTTCAACGAGCCTTGGCGACTCTCCACCAGTCAAACTCCACACGGTCAGTATAACATTTGTTGAGATATTCAAATAACTAAACTCAACTGTAGTTATTTGGTCTGTACAAATGAATCACTTTTTCTATGTGTTTATAAGGATTTTTAAGTATCTATAGTAGTTTAAGTAATTATAAGTTATAATATATTTATATATGTACATTATAACTTAAATTTCGTACTGTTGACCTTCAAAAGCCAAAAAATAAAACAAACAACGATAAAACAAACTAAAATTACGTTTTCCTTTTCCTAGTTAAACATTTAAGTTGCATGGAATGGTAATAGTAACATTTCAACCTAACGAACTTTCTCATACAGTGAGCCACGTCCCCAGACCTGCAACAGAGCTCTAGGACGAGTGTTGTGGATAAACGCATTAAAAAAAGCATGCACACATCTTATTATTAGTCTTATTAAAATATTATTTTGTGTCATGTGACAACCCTCCTTAATAACGCAAGGTCAATGGCATGGTTCTATCTTAGATTTGACAATACGAAACTGTCCACCATTTAGTGAAATAGTCACGTATAAAAAAAATCGATTGTCGTTTGACAATGTAGTAGAATCATAAACGTTTAATGATTTTGTCAACAATATTTAGTCACATTAAATGTAACGTGAGCTCTTTGAGAACTAATTGATAATTTTATGATTTTATTAGTTCTACGATTCGGTCACGGCATCAAAACAATGGACCACTTTAAATTGTTTGCGATAAATGAGTATATTTACATTCTACAGGTCAAACCAATCTGCTCGACTTGAAGAAATATCCAAAGTGTGTTAGTGCGGGCGGGGGCTTCGGTCCCGTGGCGGACGATGGCTACGGCGTGTCCTATATAATCGTAGGAGAAGATATGCTTTTCTTCCACGTCTCCAGTAAGAAGAGCTGCCCCATCACAGTAAGATCAATATTTTAGCTGTTGTAAGACGATGGCCGAACTATAAGGATAGAATATGCTGAAAATACGTGCCGAAAGCATTAGCGAGGTTACGCGTGCAATGATTTTTACATTACCCATAACACATCAGAAAGATTACTTCGCATTTATGCGTAAGCGTAAAGGTACAATAACTCCCTTGCAATTTATATACGAAATAACAGTTCAGAACATGGCAATACCGATAAAACGCATTGCAAGTTTCTTCAGACATATCGCAGTATGCCGAGTTATATTATGATTAATATTTCAAGAGAAAGTTGATACAAATGATTTGCAAGTGACACTGAACTAATTTAATTGTAGAAAACTCGTCAAAGCAGGATGTCTAAACAATGTACATGATATTGTTAGCGATGATGGAATTCGGAACCGACCTAAATGATCATGTTGTTACAGCAGCTGTACTTAATAACAATCTATCCAAACCGATATCCATCATCTGGAACAGAATTTAAGTACTCTTTGAAGTACAATTCTATGGGATAAGTGAATATTAATTAGTTATTAAATTGTTCATTTAGCCTAACACATGAACGTATTCAAATCTCATACTCTTAAACAGATCAGCAATCTCGAGATTGGTCGTCACGAATTGCAAACGTTTGAAAATATATTGCATTTTTGTTCTTGTGACTGCATCTACGTACGATTTCAGAGTGCGCGTAAAAATTACTCAATCTTAGACAGAGAACAACGTAGATGATTGATAGACGTGACCACATATGACAAAAAGTAATATTCAATATGTGTAAATGGCTTACTTATGATTTTAATACGAAACCGTGAGTGATAAAATGATAAAAACATTTAAACTTACTTTTTGACATTTCCATATATTTAATACTGTTTTGCTTCTACTCAATAATATCAGTAAGTTTCAAATCAATAATATCAGTAGAATTCGTTTACAGTATTTTCTATCTATAGAAACTATTCACAATATAGTAAAAATTATGTCTTTCATAGCTTTCAAGAGGAGTTTACGTTATAAGTTACTATGACAGAATAATATACCGAATTATTTCATTACAATATAATATATTATACGTTTAATGAAATAAGGACCTACCTGTTATTTGAATAAGAATTTAAGCTGCTTTTCAGACATTCACATGGCTTACACACAATACGCAATAAAATACGAGGGGTGATCCAAAAGTAATGATAATCAGTAATAAACACAATGAATATGATAATTAAAAAGCCCGTAATAATGGCTCCCTTTTCCAAATAGTCCACCATAATAATTCCTTTAGCGTCCCAAAACACGGACGCCATAACCTTCCCTGTTGAGCTTGACACTTTCAATTTCTTCGGCGTCGGTTCGTCGGCTCGTTTCCATGTCATTGATTGTTGTTTGGTTTCGGGATCAAAGTGGTGGATCCAGGTCTCGTCCATGGTCACAAAACGTGTCAAAAAATTCTCCTTGTCCGCTTGGAACTTTTCCAGATTTGTTTTCGAAGTGTCGACTCGTTTCTGCTTTTGTTCGTCGGTTAACATTCTCGGCACCCAACGCGCGGAGGCTTTTCTCATATGCAATTCGTTCGCAATGATTCTTTAAATATTGCCATATGAGAACCCTGTGACTTTAGCTACATGCCTGATAGTCAGTCTTCTATCGGCCAATACAATTTCCTCGACGTTTTTCACGTTTTCTTCAGTGAGAGACGTGGATGGCCGTCCTTTACCGATGTTCGTCTTCTGTCAATGTTCTGCCCAGCTTAAACTCCTTGACCCAGCGTGCAACTGTGGAATATGGAAGGGAAGAGTCCCCTAATGTTTCCACTAAGTCGCTGTGTATGACTTTGGTAGACATTTTTTTCAGGCAGAGGTATTTAGTGACAACTCTGATTTCATGTTTTTCCATTTTGAAGTTCACTCCCCAGAATTTCGTATTCAAATGAATATAACTCTCGGGAATCATGACCTATTCAAATGATTTTTTGTACCTGACCTAATGGATACCTAAGTGATTACAGGACAAATAATTATTATTATTCTGTGCACTTGAAATAACCGGTTATCATTACTTTTGGATCAGCTCTCCTATACCAAATTATATATTTATCGGCGATGCCAGTAGTTTTAGCAGCATTGTCGAACATAGCGTGGGCGTATAATCGCTTAACACCTTTAATTAATTGTTAACAAACACTGCACACCGGGCAAACGAAACAAGTAACAGTTCCCAGTGCGGAGGAACCGATCACTTCGGCCGCACAATATAAAACTGTGGCTCTATCCGGCGTCACTCCACTAGCTAGGCTCTGTTGTAGCACGATGTTAGCCGAGTATCGACGTCATCGCGGCGGTGCTGCCATCACTCGGATATCGTGCTGAGTTTCGTTTCACGTCAATACTAATGACCATCTCCGACATATTTATTAGAAAACAACTAACTGCAGCTGTAATAAGTAAACGTTATAATTTACCATTTGGTAATTCCCTTTTTTGCATCACGCAAAATCAAAGATGACAATTGAGTATTACGGGACTTAACGAAAAGGAGATACTTATTGCAAAATCTTATTATTAGTATGATACTTTTTTTTTGTAATTATAAGTTAATTAATAACCCGCCCTCGCATCGCTTCAAAAAGCGAAAATGGTTTGTTCTAGTTATGTGAATTTAAAAATATATTTGTTATAATAGCTGCACGAGGCAGTCCAAATTTTATTGAATACGTCCATATTAACTTTATTTCGTATCCCGCAGAAACAGATCTATTTCCCGGGGTTATAAGTATCCTAAATAATTACCCATCAAAGGTATTGCAAATGCAAATTAAGCAATTATCATCCAAATCTGTTCAGTGATTTTAGTAGTATGTATGACATTAATTCCAGGTAGTAATTTATACTTAGTATAAAAACAATACTGGCTGCAATGTGCCCTCTCCTGTATAATTTTTAAAAGTAGCCCACTCTTTTCTTGACCAACATTCAACATACATATATGATTTGTAGATACAGTATTATTTCCTAAATGGTATCTCAATTATTTTTCATCTTACAATGATATTCAAATCATTCAACGCAAATTTTTTTCAGACACCAAAAAAATCCTAATTCAAAATCGCATTTTTTCTACATGCAGTAGTTACTAAAATATCTGCTAAAATATATGTACGCATATATACTCAATACGTACCTGTCAGTCGCACTATTTCATCTCTGCCAAAATATCGTCAAAAAGACTATGACGTTTATGAACACAGCTTTACTTAGTTGACATCTGTAGTAATTATTAGTGACACCGTAACATATGTTTCGAATTATAGTTAAGTAATATTGGTATTCTCGTTAATATTACTTCACAATTTAATATACATCTTAAATTTGTGCTTCACACGCGGTTAACCAGAGTAACTTTATAGGTAATAATTAATTCATTCATCAAAGTGGAACGGTTTTAGTGGCTCGGTCGCGATGGCATGCGTATGGAAAAAATACATAATTTTAAGATTTCTAATTTAGAATCTACGATTAAAACCGTTGCAACGGATTACTCACCATTAATTCATCATAGTCATATCAAACAACTACAGCATGTTGCAAGAGTTGCCAATGACTTAAAAATAAATCTTCTTTCAGAGCTCCTCCGCATTCGTGCAGCAGATAGAACAATCCCTCAAAGACGTCCAGGATCTCTTCGTTGAATACAAGAAACTAAAAAACGGTGTTAACTCTAACAAATAATTTGGATTTGCGTACGCTTCTTTTTGTTTTAGGTTAGTATTACGCGATTTTATATGTTGTTGTTAAATTAAATTAACATTCATGTTTATTTTGGGAAGTTAGTGATTTGAATTATTAGTATACCCGTCGGTGCGGTATTGGTTTGCGGAAAATAATTATTACACGGAATATTTCCTCGGAGACGAGGTGTGCTTTTTTTTAAATCACGTGGTTGTAGCAACTCTTTGTCTTATGTTATTTTTCATACAACTACCAACCTTGCAGCATAGTAGGACAATACATAATAGGCACTCGATAAATTCACTCACTAAAAAATCCTGGTATAAAACTGGTATTTATTCAGTAGTCATTAAAAACTAGAGGTCGTAATTTGTAAATAGCAGCAAAATCCCGTTGTGTCATATTAAAAATTCAAATACGACACATACCACGTATACGTAGGTACGTAATGACATTTTTCAATCATTGGTCATTTTATTGAGTGCCAAATAATAAAAATCACATTTTATGCTTTTGTCTTGCGTCTTGTTTATTTGTTATCAGATCATCGGATATTATATTTGTAACTGATAAAAGAATGAAAGCTTACCTCGAGTTGGTGATATTGATTGCTTTTACATAAAACTTCATATGTAATTCTAAAATCGTTCTATATTAATTCTATAACTATATAAAGATATCATAAGAAGGCGGTATTTTTTTTTCTTCATGGAAAAAATACCTTTTTCTGTAACGCTTTTTTTATCAAGCTTACCTAATTTTATAGTCCTCGGTATTTCTTCATCACTTTATTATTGATGATAAGAAATATCTTTCAAATTCTGCTTAAGATATTTTTAAAGATCTCGTAAGGAGGGATATTTTACAGGGTCACAACTTTATACATTTTTCTTCTATAAAGGGAGCTTAATGTGATTTACGTTCATATAATGAATGTTAATAATTATTTTTGAAATGAAGAATTTTGAATTTAAGACTGGAATGAAATTTATATCCGACAGTTTCACACAGGATTAAAACACCTCGATTAAGCGGTACATATCCGGAAACGATATCGCACCAATTATGTTTTTATTATTTAAATATATTGTATAAATGTAGCATCTATATAACTAGTATTGTTATTATCAGTAATCTGAAATTGAATATATAATATTTTTTTATTATAATCACAATTAAGATCAACAATTCCTATACATATCTCAATAAAGAAACAATATCTTAAAATATTTAAATAGTAAGGTACAATTTTATTTAAAGTTTTAGTTGATTATGTAAATGTATCACAGCTACTCGAATAAACTCCTTTTGTACCCATTCTGTTGTATTATCAAATTAAGATTCGAGGAAGTTTTATTTGAACATATTAAAACCACCTATGAAATATTGTACCGGTATTCACTGGTTTGGGTAATTATCGTGTATAAACTCGAAGTCATACTACAAATTAATAAAGTACACAATAACACCCGTTTAACTTTCGGGTGTCTATGAAAAAATGAAGTGTAAGTAAGTCAAAATATTTGTTTTTTACAATTCTTGTGATGTAAAAGCTTAGACATCTTTTTATTTTAAAATATTGGAACATAAAAACATCCTAATTTTTTTTTTATTAAAACATCACACTGATTATACGGTTGCTTTTAAATGCATTTTTATAAAAAATATATAGCATTTGAATCATAAATAAAATCAATAGAATATCATGTAATGGCCAGATTTTTCTCTGACGAAAGACAATTGTCTTCAGATTTACATCATTATATGTTTTTTTATTAATTTTATAAATAAAGCAGCTTCATTGTATCGATAATACATTATAGTGTAAGTAATAGTGCTATAATAAGTTCTACTAATTTAGCAAATAATTATTTTATTTTGATTGTTTGTAAGAAGAACACGTAATCTGGTACAAAAGGCAATAGATTTTTATATTTGCTGTATATTTTATTGTAAATTTTGACTTGCATGTATCATGCATTTTGTTCTATAAATCTAAATCTCCCTCCCTTAAAACTAAATAATATTTATACTTGGTATTAAGTATAATTAACCTACAGTTCAAGTTAGATGAAGCAACAAACTTTATACATTATGAAGTTAATGTTGTTAGTATTTATTTATGATTATATATACTAAAATGCAGTTGCATTCTCTGTCCATTTTATTACTCATTGTTTTATGGCTTTTAACTATTTACTTAATAAAAGTAGTATTTATTATGAATTATTTTAGTACAATCATATAAATTAGTAAGTGATCTTTCCATGAATATCAAATCAAATAATTTCAATTTCTATGCTTATTTATAATTAAATTTTGAAACCATAAATAAATAACAAATATAAGGAAAGTTATTACTTGGAATATTAAAAATAAATTCATTATTTTAATTTATGTATTGGTTTACGGTGTTTTATTACTGTAAAATAATTTAATATTTTAGTGGGACATTTATTACAAAATATTACAATAAAATTATTTTAACAATTGGAAAACAGTTTTTATTTTTTGAGACATTAAAATAAAGGAATTTAAAAAGCTTCTAGGTATTGATCAAAAGTAAGATAAAGTAAACAGATTAGTCTGAATCGTTAACTGATATGGAGTAACATGAACATTATTTTATCTTATCTTGACCTCCATTAGTAAAAAAAATATCCTGATAACTTTATTCTGTATATATTCTCTAAAAAGATAAATAATTCAATACTTTCGATATTAATAGAAAAAAAACTTAAATAAACCTCTAAAATTACAGTTTTCATTTATGCATTATTTTATTTTATCTTTGCAATTATTTTAATAAAAAAAAGTTATTAAAAAAAATTTAACCCTGCACTTTGGTTTGGTGGCTAGATTTGAAAGCTCGCAGAAACAAAGCAAAGCGTAGATTTAACCTATCCCTTTGAAATCTCACTGGTCTCAAAATTTTACGAAAGACGCTAATTCTACTATAAATTCTATTGAGGTCTGAAAATTCCTTATAAAACTGTGAGAATTGGCAATCTTCCAAGCTCTTGATCTTTTTTTTTACATCAAATAAGTTAATGCTTGCCAACAATCCCACCTGATGGTAAGTGGTGATGAAGTCTAAGATGGTGAACGCACTAACGTATAAATAGCCAATTCACTCTCCTCTTGAAGACTCCCACATCGTAAGTAGCCGGGAACACCGACGCAGGCAATTGATCCTGATATTAAATCAAACGCTACCAGAACTGTCTATTTTATCGATTGGAAATGTAATGTCTCCTTTTGAATTTTCCCTGATAACCAAGTAAGATGTTAAAATATCCATATTAGCTATCTTCTCAACAGCCACTTTTAAGTGGCTTATTATCAGCAATTTCAGTCGGATTATTTCAGTCCGTTCTTTATTTGCTTCGCTATATCATTTTTTTTTTTTTATTGGACCTAACATAAGAAATTTCAGATTAGAAATAAGTAGTCCTGTAATTATATTTTTGTACAAAATAAATCAATCTTAACATAAATAGGCAACTTATTTGAAACCGAGATCTCTTCTTTCTGTATATTTGAATGGAATTTGTGTTTCTTCGTTTCATACATGACATAAAATCAATATCATATTTATAAGCCGTCAGGTGATATCCTGAAAAATAAGATTATAGGTGGAGAAACGACATGCCTGAATTAAAATAAGACTCAATATTATCACGACACAATATGTACAACAGGGCAACCGCCGTCGATTGAATGACCCGTTGTTATAATTTTTTTTTTGCGCCCAAGCAAGGAGAAAGGGCTACTTTCTGGAGATATGCGGGAGGGAGGTGGTGAATACTCATGCATACCAACTCAACTGGCTGCGCCTGTTATGTGAGACTCACGATAAACATAGGTGCCTACCAACTAAACATCACCTGAGGTTGGCTTTGGCCTTGTGGTCCCTAAGTTTTCATCGGATGCGACCCCCTCTTGGGGAAGAGGGGTGCTAGCGGTGCTCCCTAGGAAGCATCTCAGAAATCAACACTAAAGGTGTTGTCGGTTGGGAACTTGTGTTATCATAAGGATGAGCACCAATGTAAGAGGCCGTTCTCATGTCATGCGCGTTTATATCGGTGGTGTCTCAAATGTCGGTGGTAAGGGTGGTAAGGTCACCTGCTCCTTACCAACACAGAGGGCGGTGCCGACATATTATTATAAATAATTAAGAATGTTCTGCCAGTGTTTTGATTTTCTGGGATTTGTTTAGATTTATGTACATATAATTCCAAGGCTTTCAATATATAATGAGAGTGGTAGCGAAAAAGAACGTGAGCGTTTACACTAACGTTCGTGATAAACCGCATTAACATGTTGTCACTCCAGGAATTTGTAGATTACGTGTAAAAAAAATCCAGTACAGTTGCTAAAAATGGATAATGATTATTGTTTTATTAAAGTAATGTGATAAACTGCAAACACTATTGAAATACATCTTATTTACAACTTTATGATTAAATGTTTTGTTGAAATATTTAAAATGGTATGAACTAGGCACCCTTTACTTGTAGTCTATGGTTGACTTTATGACTGACTTACGTTCCATTATTATTAAATTCAAACGGTTACAAAAAAGGTCCTTAGACGGTACGTCTAAGGATTATTCACTGGAGTGGAAATAGACCTTAGATGACAAATATTTTTTAATTTATTTCAGTTATTCGTTTTAACTAATAACATTTTTTGATTCACAAAACTTAATTCAATGGGTTTTTTAACATTACAAGCATTATTAGCTAACCGATTAGTTAGATCAGTTCTTTTACTAACCATCTTTTTAACGGTCCTCTACTAGTATTTATAACCACTACATATTTGGTGCTTAATTTTTAACACTTTTTACAAACTTATTCAATTCCCAGTTATACTAATGTGTATGTTAGGCAAATAATAAAGCAACATTTATAAAGTAATATAAATAATTATAATAATAGTTAATTGTTGTAGTCAGTGCTACTGTAAGGACTTGTGAATAAAACAATAATTTCGAATTATATAATTCTGTTTTTTTTTTCAGCAAGCGCGTCTGACATTATTTTTCTAGTTACTAACAAAAGACATTATTTTAGAAACAACATTGTTTTTTTAAATAATATTCTATTGTGCTGCAACACAGCGAACTTATTGATTCAAATATATTGCTGTTAACACCTCCCCTTAATAAAATATTTAAAAACCATCGGCCTTTTATTAAGACCTCCCCTTAACAGTATACTTCTCCATATAACCAATTGTTCAACAATTTGTCTCGTAATTTTATAAATTGGGTACCTCCTAATGCTTTTGTTAGTTGGTCTGCAAGTTGATTTTACTGGTATTTACATATCTGAAGTCAATTATCTTTCTATCTAACTTCTTAATAAATGCTTACTTAATTTGTAAATGCTTTACTCTGGAATTACCAGTAGCCATCTGAGGCATTTTTATTGTTGACTGGTTGTCCTCAAATATGGTTATATTTATACTAAACCGAAATGTTACTAAAACATCTTTCAGCCAACAGGCCTCACTAGTGGCTAGGCATAGAGCCACAAATTCGGCCTCTGTTAAAGATCAGGCTACAGTTGTCTGTTTCTTAGAAAACCATATAACTGAGCAACCAAAAACTTTAAAAATACATTCTGATGTTGCCTTATAGTCATTGCACTTACCCTAGTCACTGCCAACATAACCTACACCATTACAATTACAATCTCTGGTATAAATTAAACAAAGGACAATGGTTCCTTTCACAAATCGTAAAATATTTAACAAAAGTTTATATCAAAGCTCAGAAGCATAACTCTGATATGCACAAATATCAGGGCGAGTCCCCATCACACCTTAAATAAGACTTCCTACTTATTTCCTACATTTCTTTTCAATCTATAAACTTTCTGATGCTTCTCTCTTTAATATATGAAAAATATAAATTCTATCAATTGGTAACTGTAAAGTTTTACAATCCAACATTGTACATTCTGCTAACAACTTTTGAAGTATTCTTTTAGTGATATAATAGTTATCCCCTTATGTATATCTTGCTTAACCTCTATTCCTAAAAAAATAGTTTTCGTTCCCATTACTTACATTTTAAAAGAATTACACAAAAAATTATTCAATTTATGCAGACTCACTATTGTTACCAAAATACAAAATGTCATCTACATACAACAAACATGTTTTTTTAGTTCCTTGACAATTTGAGTACAAACACATATTTTTATTACTTTGTTTATATCCTAATGATAACATTACATTATTAAAAGTTTCATTCCAATACTTAGAAGACCTCCTTAAACCATAGATTTATTAAGTTCTAGGTATTTAATGTCAGTTTCCTCTGGTAAAATCAAATACAACTCCTCATTAAATTTTGCATTTAGAAAAACTCTACATACATCCATCTGACTAATTTTTGACCCTAACTTAGTAGCTACTGATACAAAAATTCTAAAAGTATTTAGCTTTGCCACGGGGGCATATAAGTCTTGTAAGTCATCACAATCTTGATCAAAGTCTCTGGCCACCAACCTAGCCTTGTAACCACCTTCCTTATTCTTTGAAAACCCATTTTGAACTTATAATTTCTTTTCCTTCTGGTATCTTATCTATTTCTGTCCATGTATTATTTTCCTTCAGCTTCCTAAGTCCTTTTGAAATAGCCTCTTTCCACTGTTCAGCCTCTTGTGACATAATGGCTTCCTTATAACTTCTAGGCTCTACAACGTACAGGTGCTAACTTTCTAGGTAACTTGATTTCTTTATTCTTCTTCTTGGTCTACTTTCTTGGTTCTGATTTTCTTACATCAAGTAATATTCTTGAATATTCTCAGCATCCTGATCTTTACAATTAGCCTGTTCCATAAATACTATATCTTGCTTGATATGCACTTCCTTTTTATCTTCATAATATACTCTATATCCTTTACTATCATCATATCCGACAAAGACAGCTCCTTTCACATCCCATTTCTGTCTATTAGCCTTAGGAATGATAACATATACATGATCACCAAATATTCGGGTGTCAGGCCTAGTTCTCTACTTCTTGATGTTCTATTTATTACATATACCGCTGTGTTCACTGCTTCTGTCCCAAAAACCTTTTGACAAGTTTCTGCTTTTACGCATAGACCTAGCTGCTTCTACAATTCGCACCCTTAGAATGAAAACTCAAAAATTGCAATTTATGGGAAATGACGAAGAAAGTTTTCAAAAATGTATGGTCTTAAGTAAATTTAAAGGACTAATCTGTAAGGTTTTCCCTTTTTCCCTTTCTCACTCATAATTCGGGCTCTTTTTCACCATGGGGTTTTAGAGTAGGCTTTTTTAAGTAAATTTATAGTAAAATCTGGAAATTCAGGAATTTTGAGTTAAGTCACTTTCATTCTAAAGGTGCGAATTGTTTGCATGTCTCTCTCTGCTTTCCCATTCTATTGAGATGTGTAGGGTACTATCGTCTGATGGCTTACTCCTCTATTTTCAACAAAACTTTGCTTGTCTCTATTTACAAATTCACCTCCGTTATCTGTTCGAATTACTTTTACTGTAAGACATTGTAACGTACGATTTTTACATCGCCCGTTACATGAAACCCTTATTTCGGTTTTAGAAGACATTATCACAGATCGTTTTATTCGTTCATCCTTTTGACATGTATTATGCTACAGATTTATTACTTCGAAATTTAACTTTATTTGCAACGCTAATCGCGTGACGTGTCGTGATTCAAGGTTAATGAAATCACGTGACCTATTTTCGAATTTAAATTTATTAATACATTTTGATACGTTTTTGAAAATAAAATGACTTATTATAATTTAATTATTTATTTGCTTTACAAAATTTACTTATTAATGTATGGAGGAACATTGTATTGTATGGAGGAGATGCAGGTAATGTATGGAGGATTGCCATGTACAAAAACTTTTACTCTGCGGTAATATTGCATCATCACGGACTTATCTGTGGTGCAAGCGTCCTTCGTTTTTTTTCCCTTTGACTTGCCGGGAAGCAAGATGCATCTGGGCAGTAATTTTGTTATTTGGGGATTTTGCCCTTATATTTTGGTTTTATTAAGTAGCAATGCAATAGCATTGACGATCAACGTCCTTGCCGCAAAGGGGAGATGTATTTTTTTCTAAAAATGGAAATTTGAATTGGTGTGCCGGCATCATGTGGCACAAGTCCACGCCGGTTACAAAATAATCTAATTGGAAAGCGTGTTATGCGCTTTTCCTTTTTCCCACTTTTCCTTTTCCATTTTCCATATTTTTCCATTTTCCATATTTTCCCATTTTCAAGCATTCGTTTTTTTTTCCTAATGTCAATTATGTTCCACTCCGATGGAAGTTCCTTGTTGTAGCATCATTGTACTTGTAGCTGACTTAGCTTCGTAAATACTATGTAGCTTAAGCCACATTTCAGAACCCGTTTCACAAGTAAGGACATGAATGAATCTTGATTCTATTGGTTCTATTGATTGGGCTTTCACATCTTTCTTTGACCACTCTGATGCATTTTTGCTGTTTTCTTTTCGTTTCCATTCACTACAACCAAAACATCCGCCCCTTTTAATGTTACGAGCACCTGGAACTTCCAAACATTCCAGTTTTTGTGTACTCTAATACTATAACATTTGACGTCACCGCCATTTTTAGCGACAGTGGATACTATGATTGGATCTCCCATTATCTATTTTCCAAGTACATCCAGCTGTCGTTATCAGGAATGTTATGGACAGTGCTGCCAATAAAAAATTTTCGATTCCCCGCGACACGTCAGTGAATTCCCCGAAATTTCCCGCTTTTTTTGATTAATTCCCCATAAATTCCCCGAAATTATATTTATGGAATAAAAACACTGTTGTATACAAAATTAGTTTAATATATTTCTATAACAATTATCAAATACTAAACCTTATAAAAAAAATTAACTCTATCTACAGACTACATCTATACTATTGAAAACAAGTAAGTTATCGAATTTGGCGGAAGTAGCTATAGAATCTCTTTAACAACACGTAAGTTAGGTAGGTAGATTTTTCATATTGAATTGGATTAAAAATAACTTTAATCGTCATATTTTAATGATGAACATGCATCTCACTTGTTTTTTTTAACAGTAACTGCACCTTTTAACCACTTTTCCATAATTTTATTGAAAATTATGACAGTACACGCCAATTTAAGAAATCGACAACCATAATCAATAAATTAAAGATGATGTAGAAATGGATGCGTTTAGAAATACAAAATCGTATTAAAATGACAGTTACACAGGCATTTGAGTGATGTGCTATTCATAATTATGTTAATAGTGTCGAGTTGTATCTACCCAGTCGGTACGTGATGTTTTAGTTGTATAACCCAACATGAAATATAGATTTTGCCCGCGATTGACAGCACTGGTTATGGAGTTCCGTAACCGTAATCGAAACTATCGAAATCCAGAATAAAAATATACCCGAAACCGTAACCAAAATCGATAAAAAAAATTCAAATAATTTCGGATAGCGGCAGAGTCTGAATAAAAGAAGTTATGACAGATTTTCGCCAGCTGAGCCGATACACTAGCCGCGTCGTTCGCATTTTAAACAGTTTTCATTATTTAATTTTAAGGCTATTGTTTGTTTCTACAAACATACGTAATAACTAGAAATAAAGTCAAACTGTTAATTTGTAAATACATTATATTTTATTTCAAGGCCGTTAAATTATCCTAAACAATCGGATAATCCGAAATGATTTCACACGCGTAACCGCAATCGATACCAAAAATATTATTCATATATCCGTATCCATATCCAGATCCGAAATTTCATATCCGTAATATCCCCAGTCGTTATTCCCACGTGAGCCATATGTCGTGCTTAACCTCCACATGATCTCGTTTAGACACCGCTTTAAGATTTTTTTTTCTTGTCACCGACCAACTCTTTTTTCGTCTACACTAAACCTTTCCGTGTAGCATCCCCATACAACGACTTCTTCTTGCTTTCACCTTAAATCGAATTATTTGCATTTTATTTCAGAAACAATATTCTTTTTTTAAATAATATTTTATTGTGTTGCCAATACAGCTAACTTATTAATCCAAAAATTATATTGCCGGTAACAATTACCAGATAATAAATTCTAGTAAAAGTAAAAAGTAAAATTATTTATTATAACTTACCTGGTTAATTTCATATGTCAGTAATAAAGCAAATATAAAAATATATTTACCCATCACGACACATTAATGTAAGCCTACCAATTTAGTTCTCTCATCACGTCCTGACATATAAATATATCTCCAGCTTAAAACATACACCATTGTATTGAATGCATAGAGAAATTAGAGCAGAATACCTAATTTACCATCGAATACCTATTTGATCTGTGTTGTGAACTGTGAATAACAAAATAAATCGATTTCAAATGGTTTCTGTTTGGTTTGTAGCATTTTAATGTGAAAACAACTTTCACAAAAATAAATATTAATTTTTTTTATAGTATTCCAAATGTAATTATTGTATTATGTATAGAATGTATCATTTATTACGGTTAATACTATACAGACTTTGGGTAGTGTCTGCGTTAACTATATTTTTGAGCGTAATTATCTTCTGGATTTTCGGCTTTTTTGTATCGTTTGCGGCTTTCTCCCTCGGAGTAACAGGTCAGTTTATTTCATTAATTGTGTTAACCATGAGATCTTGCATTATGGAAGATTAGATGTTTCCATGCGGGGTGAAGAAATCTTACTGTTTCTTAGGCGGCATAGTTCTTATCCTCTTCCCAAATATTTACAGAAACTTAAATCCTGCCTTATCATCTTTGATTAATATTTAAAAAAAAATATATAAAATACTACTACTAAATAAAATAAATAACAGAGAATATGAGCTTTCGGGAAGTTAAATTGGAACTATTTAGATTTACTGTGATAACCTGAATATGGACAAAGATATGTAGAAACAAAGATTGAGTAACAATAATATTTCATTAATTTTAGTTGCTATAGATAGTATATTATTTAATATCCTGAGGGAACCTACCGTTGTAAACAGTTTTTTATGTCACTAAGTTACAATAACCAGGAAAACCATTGGTCATTATATATTTTGATTTGTTCTTACCTGCACTGAGTATGGCGGGGATTGTGTCAATTTTGGAGATCAGTTGTGAGCTACATAACATGATCTGGAATTTGTTAGGGTTAGCCCAAGGCATAATTGTTATTTCTGATCTAACAGAACAAACAAAAAAGCTACAGTTAAGTGTAGTAGTTTTAAACAATTATATATAAATAATACCCATGGATAATAAGAATTGGAATCCATTGGGGTTTTATCAGATTAAAAATTATTTTTATGAGTATTGCAGTATGAAATGAGTGTCTCTTGAATGTTTGAGGTTTTTAATGTTATGCTTAAATTTAGGTAGCAATTTTGCTAATACGTGAACCATAGGTTTGGTTCACTTGGATTGTCCCTCTTACCTCAGTGTGTGACTTACCATCTACGCTTCTTAATATTCTATAATGTTAAAACCATAACTGACCATATTTTATTTACTATCAGGAATTCTGTACAATGCCCAAGATCTATTGCTATACTATCCAAATGACCCACCAGACTCAAGAGTATTTGTCCTGCAGCCAAGTAATTTCAAGTTACCATATGAAAGTTACAAGATTAAAGGTAGAGATGGAGTTAAAGTTCACATGTTCCTCATAAAACAGCCTATCAACAGTAACAGTAGACCTACAATGATATTCTTTCATGGGAATGCTGGCAATATGGGCCAAAGGTTAGAAATATTATGTAACTATGTGGATTATATTTAACAACTTAGATAAATTATTTTGGCTTATATTTGGTCATGTTTTAGCAGTTATTACTTGTAAATATTATTAATTGCAGATTAACAAATGTTTCTGGATTTTACCACAAACTGAACATTAACATTCTGATGGTTGAGTATAGGGGCTATGGTCTCTCAGAAGGTTCCCCATCTGAGTGTGGGTTGTACAATGATGCTCAAACTGCATTTGATTTTATCATGCAACGTAGTGATGTGGATCGCTCTAAAATTTTTGTATTTGGTAGATCTCTTGGTAGGTACAATTTAATTGCAGTAGAATTTGTATTACTTAAAAAGTGCTAAAATCTTTTTAACTAATTTACTATATTGTTATTATTTGCTCACATCTTCAGGTGGTGCAGTAGCAATAGACTTAGCTTCGAGATTGGCTTACAAGAATAGAGTATGGGCTGTTGTTGTAGAAAACACCTTCACCAGCATACCAGATATGGCAAAAATTATATTAAGATGGAGATTTTTAAAATGGCTTCCATTGTTCTGTCACAAGAATAAGGTAATTTTTAAATTAACTTGAGATTTGTTACAGGTATAATAAAGAAAGATTTAGGCTTTATAGATTTCTGGGCTGCATTTAGATATATTATAGTTGTATGTAGATATATTATAGTTAAATTATACATGTAGATTTTAGACAGATTCACAGGTTTCATTTCTTATGCATTCTGCTCCTCCTCCAAGAAATGGGCCATCATGAAGTACCACCTGATGCTAAGTGAGCATCGCCAGCCATGCAGATCTGTCTCATAAATAACAAATGATGAAAATTTCATAACAAAATTACTTGTTAACTGGCTCTTCAGATACTGCCACTGAAACAAAAACATTTCAGGGTTAATTTTAGTAAGAGGGAGTTAGGAAAGTTGCTAAACCCAGATGAAACCTATCACTATGCTTGAGTTACATGGAAATATATCGGGATACACAGAGCCCAGTAATATACAACAGAAGTAATCTGCACCACTACCTTGTACATTGTGGTATACCCAAGGCTCTATGGAGAGTTCCTTCCATTTTTTTTGACTCATTGTTAATTTACTATTTCAGTACATGTCTCTCAACAAAATAGCACATGTATCATCACCAACATTGATTATTTGTGGATCAAATGACTTGCTGGTGCCTCCCGAAATGGCTAAAGAACTTTATAAGAAGTGTGAAGCAAATTTTAAAAAGATTTCAGTGATGGCTGGAGGTGGCCACGATGACACTTGGACCTGCAGACACTACTATTCATCTATAGAACAATTCATCAATAACATTCCGCCCATGCCAGACAACATTGGCCCATTTTTTGATGAAGTGATCAAGGCTCCCTCCAAAAGTCACTCAACTGTCCACATTGTCTAAACTTCATTTGACTTCTAAACAAGTATGCTAAATTGTAAATAGATCATAGTTTTTATATGGTTATTGTATTAGTTTTTCAAGTAAATAAGGTCTTGAAATAGCCCTTACAAAAAAAAAACTAGTACAAATATTTATGGCAATGATTTAAAATACGATTATTGCAGTTCTCAGGTGTATATAAATTGATAATTCTATTTATTGATGTAATTATAACTAAACTCTTAATTGCAAATCTGTATTATTGATGTTGATGAGTGACTCTTTAACTGAGACATTTGTGTGTCAATTTATTAAACATACATATTATGATTATTATGAATTCAAATATTAATATAATAAAAATTAAAAAATAATTCGTAGAAATCCATTGACTTATAAAGTGTGTAAATGACAAATTACATTACTTACATAATGTTATTCCTAATAGGAGATCATTAAATAACTTATAATTGATTAACGATTTATAATTAACTATTTCAATAGAATGTAAACAAAATAATGTTGCTTATGGAACCAATCAACTGATTGGTTCTTTCTGTTCCCTTAATTAACAACAGTGGGATGGTATGGCAAGATGGATAAACAGATTTCTTAGGGCCTTACACTTAGTTATGGCTGTTAATATAGGGTAGTAATAAAGTCTTCAGGCGGTTGCACTTCCATTGGTGAATTACCCTTATTGTCATGGGTGGGGAATCATATGCAGGTACAACATAATTGACATTAACATAATTTGAAATCATTTAATTAACGACAAAGAATAAAGTTAAATAATCCTTTTAAAGGTGATCTTAGTCTTTAGCAGGAAAATCTATGTGCTGTCACTGTTTTTCTTTTTGTTTGTGTTTATAGGGTATGAACCTGTTTACGCTTACATTACAAAGATATTATGGAAACATCCAAATATCTTAGAAAAACTGTTATTTATTTTGAAATGAAATAAGGAAAAACAAATGAAAGACATTTACCGATCATAAACATAACCCCGGTCACACACATGCGCGCAAAGGTTTGAAATTTGTACGAATGTTCGCACGCATGTGAAGGGCTGATAAGCAAATGGGTTCGCATATGTGTATGCAAATCTATTTGCGCATCCACCTACATACACTCCATCCATTTCCAATATAGAGAGTAGCTGGAACTACTACTAAAGTACGTATTAGTAGTTAAGTTTATAGTAACTATAGTAGACGCTGCAAACTACTAAAAATGAAGACATCTATCTCCTATGCAATCGTGTGCGCAACTGGTCGCACGAATGTATGGAAGACTACGCGAATGTTCGTAGTTCGCGCGCTTTGATGTGCGACAAAAATCCGACACAGCTTGGAAAACCATGAATGCATCAAAAACTTCGCATAATCATTTGCGAAGGTCGCCCTTCACTTGTAAGTTCGCGTATTCGAGCGCATGTGAGTGACCGGCATAATATACTAACGTAATATAGGAACATCTCATCGTCGCGTTATCAAAACCTAAATGTACACGTGTCAAAATGACAACTGTTGAGTGAAGTGAGTGAAGCAATTCACGTCCATGCACTGTCGACCGTTGTCGACATGGACGTCGACTATTCCATCACAGGTTTTTTGTTATATTTTAGATGTTCCATTATTTAGTTCGTTCTCTAGATTATTTATTACATGTTAAATTAAATAATATCACGCTAATTCTAGTAACTTCTCTTTATTTCCCTTCGTCTACTCTAAACCTTATTGGGCGGGATTCTGTATATTAACATATTTTTTTTATTTGTAAACTGATTGAAATAAAACAAAACGTGATTAAAAGGTACTAAAGAAAACAATAATAATAATACTTATTGGTTTTAATTCTTTGATGTAAATCGATATAACTTATTGCCCCCGGAAATTAACTAATCAACAAATTTGGTAGGTATAGATTCTTCACAAGATGTCACTGATTTCGTAGAACGAAATAGTTGTCCTTAAAATGTCTACAGTAAACTTTGTGAGGAACCCTACCTATTTGGTTCGACATTCGAATCTATTTTTCTTTTTGAACTGCATTTACAGGAAACCTTGAAGGAGTAAAATTAGCTAATAAATATGATATTAGATTCATGTCATAATAATAACAAATAAAATTCGGCAAATTTTATCAATCCAAGGACCTAATACTATTCAAAATCCAAAGATGCACCTTTATAATAGTCTAAGCTTTTTCTGTCCATTGTGTTTATAAAATGTAACGAAAACTAAAACGGCAAAGTATGAACAAATGTAGGTAAAACAAAAAATATGTATTTATACCTATTTAAAAATTATCCACATATCGATAGATTTTGTGCAAGCCCTATACGAAACGGTATCATTTTCACGTACACAATATCTTTTTATCTTATATATAATTATGAAAAATTGGTTAGTATTCATAAAATGGAACATTTACTGCATCTTATTAATCTTAATTTATATAATTTAAGATCAACTTCTATGAAAATAAGCATCGTGATAGTGGTATTGCATTATCAGTACTTACCTGTGGAATGACTTTGTTTGGGTTATTGTTATACTTGACTATGCAGTAGCAGATAGTCACTTGTTTTTTTCCCCCCAAACCCCCTGCGCCGTACCTCCGCGCCACCCCCTTGCCCGCCATCTGTCTACTATAGCTAAGAGGTCTGTAGCTATGTGGTGCGCTGCGTGTAACAATAACTTAAAATACAAGCAAGATAATATCCCTGTTATGTGGTAGATGGTATGACAAACAGGGTGAGAATTAAGAATAACATTAAAAACTAATTGAGAATTCATTTTATTCAATGATAGTTCTTTTATGTAGGAACTTGATCCCTTCGCTTTCAAAGGGTGGGTACTAATGATTAATAAATTCCGAAAAGTAAATTACTTATAATTATTATAATGAAAATTAATATTAAAATAATATAAAAAGTTATAGGCAAGTAATATTAATAATTATTTATATGTAGATATGGACTAAGTATTAAAAAATATATCGATCGTACAAATTGTCATAAACTATTGTATATCTAACATATTAAGCTTAATTTGTTATTGCTATGGGTATGGAGATGGTGTACTTATATTTTTAAAGATCATATCTCTGTCTTTACTCGTTAAGTACTTCCAGTTTGTAGTAATAGGAAAGCAATAGGTTAATATTAATAATATATAATACTGTGAACTTAAAATTGTAGTGTAATTGTTGAAGTAGTAGGTGTATATTTTAAATCTTTCAGAGCTGGAGTATATCTATTAATAATGTAAAACAAATCCCCTCCATTTATGTCACCATGTCTTTGCAAATAGTTATTTTAAGAAAAATCGCCATCTCGCGTTTAGGTAAGCAAACGCCTAATATTGTACTAAGTATCTAGAATACATAAATATTTTTCAAATGAAACCACATTATTTAAGTCTTTCTCAATGCAAGGTTAAAGTACAATATCGACACTTGAAAGAGAATCCCGTTTATTTATTTCGCTCGTAACAGTTTTTGCATCTTTTCAAAAATCAAATTTGGGGCGAATTATTCCATTTTTAGGTAAATAGGTTTTATATATGAATTATTATTAAAATTTAGCTGTATATTCTAAACAGTGCCAAATAAAATTCCTTCAAAACGTGGTAAAGCATGGTTTGTAAGAAAACGTGAGCTACTGAAACTATATGAAGACAAATTAAGCTCATTTTCAACTTGTGCTTGCAAGTAGGTAATACAAAAATTTATCGCTATGTTAAAGTCCTGACACATTTTATGTATCGAATGAGAAAAACACTATTTTATTGCTAATATTAACATGTTTTCGCTCTGAAGCTAACCAAATGCATTTATTTATATTAATGTAACATTGGCTGTAATTTTAAATTAGATTATTAATTTTTATTAAATTTTAAATAAAGAAAAGAGGACTATTTTTTATTACCTGTTTTATTTCATCACATCCTTATCTATCTGTTCGGATTTGATCAATTGTGGTGACATTACAGTTTATATTTTTTGGACACGAAAACAATGAACAATGAGATCATGTTCTATTCATTCTATGATTGACCCGAGTCGAATATAAACGAGTAATGTTTTTTTGGAGTTTATTATAAAACCTAAGAATTTTGGGATAAAATAATAAAATAAAGTTTTGAGCGCTTAATAAATGGAGTGAAGGATTCTGTTACATATATTTACTTTTAAGGGAAGTAATTATACTATCTAACTTTACATTGAAATATTTTCGGTTTAGGCGTATGTTATTTATATAATTCCTTAAATGTGTTGTTCTTGCATTTCACTTTATTTGAGAAAATCACTGGTTTCCGTGAACATTCTTGCCACGAATTATGTAATCCACGTCTATTAAGCATTCCCCGTAAATTGAATCACCCAGTATCGTTTTCTAAGTTGCCGAATGTTTAAGAATATAGAATGAATCATCATTCGTGTAACTAGAGTAATCAATGCTGTCTTCTTTCTTATAATTCTGCTCAGAAATATAAGCAAATTTGCTATAACTGAATTTAAAAAATAGAACTCTCAGCATCTGCACCATATGAAAAATTCAAGTGCATTAAGTACAATCAAATCACTGTAGTGAATTAAGCTTAATTATATAATTGATGTCCACACATTCATGAAATTCGTAGTGCCATAGTTTACAAAACGTAGACTTAATTCATTCAGATGAATAATAATAAAATTATTAAAACAAGTGTTAGTTCCTAAAATATTTATTCAATATAAGGAATTTAAATTAACAATCCATGCACCGGATGGTACTCTTAATGTGTAAACGGAAGTTAATGTAACTATCCAATTTCTAATAAATGTCATTGAAAATAGCAGCTAGTAAATTTGTATTGGATAGACTAACAACTAATTATTTTCATTAGCACATTTAAGTAACATTCCATATCAATTAATCTATGTTTAAAATTTTTTAAAGAAATTATTTAAATCATGATTTAGAAAATAACAGTAAAAGAACTAATCAAGTTAATATATTGATCATAAAGAAATTACAATACCATTAAGTAATTTTGAAGATAGGTAGACATCAAAATATCTATAAGTACCGGAATTATGATGCTTGTATAAGATGATACAACAAGAATACAGTTACACATATACATTAAAAACATTTCTAATACATTCAGACTCCCCATACTTTAATTTAAAAATCGCACTTAGCTAACTTTAAATATTGTTTTTCTCTATTTATTATAGAGAGAAAATCAAGAGGAAAGAACAATATACAATCTACAAAAGTATATCAAGATTTACCAGTGCATTACTATACAGACAAAATTGAATAGAAAAAAACCTTAATGGTATTTAATGGTATTTGCATTTGCACAAGAGTGATAGAACTACATCCATTAAAGTTAATTGTATATGATATATTCTAATGCACATTTAGATCGAGAAAAGCATACTCTTTTTTAATTAATACAATAAATTCAATATTAATATAACTCTGTTTATAGACGAATAAGAGAAAATATAAAAAATATGTAGATAGATTTAAACCTGATTAATAGTACAGTAATATAATTCTGAAATACTCGTGAATTACAGCAAATCACTACAATCTTGAGTGGGACATAACGCGGTAATGCGCGTGATGTTACACTTTCGTTACTTAACTACACGGGAATATCTACAGATCGCGCAACATATACTACTGTCGGTGTCTTTAAGAAACTAACAGTTCACAACATTGCAATTGATCTGAAACGTATGTCTCCTAACAGGAAAAAACTTGACAGCTCGAGTGAATCCCTATTCCCGGAAAGGCTGAAGTTACCTATATAAACATCGACAAAATTTAAAACGTCAAGAGACGAGTAAACTTTATATCTCTAGTAAGATAATCGCAATGATTATTCTAAGCGCATCTTTTATATAAGATGCATGGTACGAATGCTTGCCCTAAGCTGCCTAGAGGCAGTCGTGGATAGCGCGATATACGACTCCCTCGGGTTGTGGGGAGACGCACGTGGCGCAGCTGAGAGTGTGTGAGGGCAGTGCGGTGGCATCGTACCTGGAACGACGTTACCAATAAATATGTTAATCATGCATAAATACGAGCATGTATTATGTAACCGTGACCTGCACTAATAGCGGCCAAAGTTACCTGAATAACCAAAGGGATCTTGAAATTCCTGCTTCAACACTGTTACATAAGCTACGCCGATAAAAAAAAAAACAATATAAATATAAAAAAATGTTGCTAATTTTTTACCATACAATAGTTTAGGCCGATTATAAAACACTAGGTTGTTACCATTAACAACCATCGCATCAGTTTTCTCGATCCACTGCTGTACAGGCTGTACTAAAAGATGCGTCTGTTTCCTAGGCTAAATGACAATACAGGCCGTTCGCGCAGTGAACGTTAGAAATAACTGCTTACCACGGAAACTCCGGCTAGCGGCGCGCCCCAAACTCGACTGCATCATCGTCGGTGATGTCACCGTGCCGCCACAGGTTGAGACGCGAGCTCTTTGCATGGTCTTGCGCTGCTCGATATTCCGCCATCAACGTCGCCAGACGATGGTCGCGGCTGCTCTCCACCAATACCAGACCCTCTTTGATTAGGTTCTGCAAAATAAAAATCGTAGTGTCAGAAAAATTTGTGCAAGGTTAGTTATTACTATTAAAAAAAAACTAAAATAATAGTTCAACACAGGATATTTTTATCCAGGAAAAGTAGCTTTCCTATGGAATAGGAAATATGAAATACCTTTGCGATGTCGGTGTTGTTGATTGGATCAACAAGGGTAACAAAAGCAGGAGATCCACGGCTTTCGATGTTCAAGAACAGTTTTTTATTGAGGGTGTCCATAGAGAACGCACGCACTGCCTCCATACGATCATCAGAATCCAAGGGAAACTTCACACCCAATAATGCGTACTCGTGAGCATAGCTCGGTTCGAGCTCAGTGCCTGGGGGAAGTGGAGCCAGCCTTGAGTAACCAACAGTCTGAAAGAAAATGTATGCATTACAAAAGGAAAACAAAGAAATAATAAATTAGTTATCTTATCATGTTATTGTTAAATTGTCATCAAAACTGGAAATGAACAACATTACCTCTCTATTTCCATAATCAATGTAGAACACCTGAACTGACTTATCATCTAAAATCTTTTCAATCCTTGCTCTGTACCACATATTATCCATCGAAAATTGAGCTGCGCATATCCCCCCTCGTCTAGGCGCGTATGATCCGGGGAGGGGCGGGTTCGTGCTAAAATCTTTTCGTATCTTTTCCATCAAAGATTCGAGCTTGGCACCCGCGTCAATGTACTGAATGTAGAACGTGCCATCAGACGTCACATCAGTGACAATTACTTTCTCGTAATTAACGATACGATCATTTGAAGTGATATTCCTCTCCTTCTCGACTTCTTTTTCAACATCAACAAAGTCTCTCCAGATGCCCACTCGATTCTTTTTCGCAGTTTCTTCGGCGTTCTTAATAGTGCGTGCATATTCTGATGTTTCAGCAGTGTGATGCATGGTTGCGAGCCCATGGTCCACCAGTGAAACGGACAGGTTCTCGTTGTCGAGCCACAGCCAGCCGATGAAATTACCAGCTTTGTCCATTTCCTCAATTGAAACAATTACGTCACGCTGCAGAATTTTCTCTTTAGTGAATTGCAAAGCTTCTTCACCAAAGGGCTCAGCTTCTTGCATAGCGCCGCCGCCAATTCCCGGGCGGGCACCGCGAGGGCAGTTAATCCCAGCTAGCAAAAATGTGACAAGCACCGATTCCTTGGGAATGTATAACCTCATGCGTGAGCCACTGGCAACAAATTCTACAGTAGCTTCTGTCTTTTGAGCTCTCTTTAAGAATGGGAAGAATTTTCTAGCCCTTGCGGAATCTCCACTGGTGTCCTGGATACGGTGAGTCGGGATATCTTTCTTAGCATGGACACCTATGCCTGCTTTTTGAGCTTTTAGTTCTGCTTCCAGCAACTTATCATAGTGCGAGCTCCTTTGATCGTTATCATTCCTGTATCGTACGACTGTAGCGAAGCCTTCACTAACCAGGGCCTCTGCAATGTTTCTAAAAAAAAAGCAATATCATAAGTAACAATGGCTATTAAATGTTACTGTATATATACTGTATAAATATGTACTATTTAATATAATATAATATGTATGTAACTTACACTCCACCAGCCACAACTGTGCAACAAATTTTTTCTGGGAAGTTATCTTTTGCAGGTTGGATATAATCTACAGTCACATTGACCTTTTTACCAATCAACTTCTTCCTGAGGAATTCACGAGCTTCAAACATCCATGGTATTCCATACAAGGGTTTGAATCCTTTAGGTCTAGGAGATTGTTTGCCTTCATCATCGGCGTTATTCCTATGTAACAATACATATATTAATTATAATACTTTATTATTATAGTACACGAATATAAGGACACAAACTATAAAATAACAAGATCATCCTGAGATGTACATTTTAGATATACAATGTGTACATAATTTTCTTAGTATGGGTATTTATCTAAATAAAGTTAAATAAGTAAGAAAACTTACTTTTCGCGCGGAGGGCGAACGCTAGCAAGGAATATTTTTTTCTGAGTATTATTTGGCAATTTGACAACTAATGCATCACCATTCACTACTTCCATAACGGTGGCAGAGAATTCCTTGTCCTTAGGGGCGATAACCGGAGCATTGCTGGTGTAGTTAGTCCAAATACGTTGTCGACTCTCCTTAGCAATACGTTCAGCCGCCCTAAGTTGCGCAGCACCTGTACAAACCAAAAGTCAGCATTAAATTAATTCCTCAGTATTTATATGCGAAAAGTCTGCAGTAAATATATTTACTAAATATTTAATTTACGATACAATTACAGTTAACGCTGTATCTGCTGCTGGCGCAGATGCATGGCCAGGAATCACAGAAGCTAAAATACATACTAACCAGATTTCATAACAGCTAGAGACCAGTCAACACATCTGGCAAAGCCTTGTTTGAGCAAAGCTTCGGCTATGTTTCCTTGAGGATGTAGAATTGTTCCAACAAAGTTGTTATTATTCACAGATTCCAAAATCACATCCACTTCTTTTTGTAGCAGTCTGGATTCAACAAAATATCGAGCTTCCTCAGCATATGGTTCAGAGTCCCCATCTTGTTTGACTGCAGGGCACTGGATAAATTTAAAAATAGCTTTAAGAATTTTTTAATACCTAATTTAAATTAAGTTACTTGCAACACTTAATCACTTCATATTTAATCAATTAATATGTTCATGTTACAAAAAAAATCGAACCCAAATTAGATTATATTTGTACAAGCTTAACGCTAATACATTCATATTACACTACTTACTGCTGATTATGGCATGTGTATGAAAGACTGTAATGTTTATAACATATTTACTCACTCGTATCCCTGAAAGCATGAGAATAACTTGACAGAAATCAGGGAGCATGCAAATTCGTACTGTGGAACCATCTCTCACATACTCTATAATTGCTTTAACCGGTTGGCCATTCAATTTGTTCACAAGCTGTTTAGGATTCTCAACAGACCATTTGATGTCTCGCACATGATCCTGAATCAAAGATTTTTTTTTAAACGAGTACATTTTACTAGGATATTATCATATATAATAGAAATAACTTTTTAAAGCACAATGAATTGAGGAATGTATATTTTGCTAACTAGACCAGAAAATATGATTGATGATGTCATTACCTGAAGATCTGTGCCCCAAATCCCTTTTCCCTGTGATTTTGCAATATCTTCAATCTCCACAAGCTTTTTTAATTGCGGTATGTTGCGACCACCTTCTCTAACCTTAACAAGACCTTCTGCGAGCAATGCTTCTGTCACATTCTCATCTTTAGTAGGATCTCTACCGGCCCATACTGTTCCATATTCTCTGGTTGCAGAGTTTGGTGGTTTCTCTGCTTTGAATATAACCTCCTTGCCTACTAACTTTTTTCGTAAAAATTCACGAGCCTCCCATGCATATGGTTCATCTTTTGTCTCAATATCACTATAATTAAAAAAAAAATTGTAGTATTTGCAATGTTTTGAATAGTTGTAAGAAATAGTTATACATTTTTACATACATAGCAAACAAGGATAAAGGTTTCTTTAAATCTGTACATAATGATATTAAAATCTATACTAATAATAAAATTGTAACTGATTGATTTCTGTACAAAAGCGATATATGAGTAAAAATATTATAAGGAGCCTTTATTAATGCAATAGAACCCAAAATAATAGTTGTAAAAATTTTCGTCTGTTTGTCTGTGCATTTATTTCTGCTAATCTCAGAAACGGCTTAATCGATTTTGTTCTGGTTTTCACTGATGATTTGCAATAAGCGTCACATAATACTTAGTTGGTTTCATTGCAATCCTTCCATAAATAAAAAAGTTATGAATTAATATATGTATTTCTAATTCACAGAATGAAATACCCAGAAAAAAAAAGATAACATCTGCAATCTGTAAGCATAAGGTAGTTTTTTCGAAGCAAAGCAAGGGCATTTGCTACTTGTAAATAAACATAGTCGCAGAGCATTATCGCCAGTAATTTTTAGCCTTTATGTCTTATGTAGTATAGTTTGAATTTTCCTCATTATTAAACAACACTTTTCAGTTACAGAATCTACTGTAATTAATATTTCTGCAGTTTGTCAGTGCCAAAAATTGTACAATGACCATTACAACATCCAAATGATTAATATGGTAGGATGTAATCAATGCAGTATATTAATGTACAAATTTATATACACATATCAGTTTTTATTTTATGTATACGTAAATAAATACCAAAATCATTAGGTAAGAGCATTAAGATTTTAAACATATAGAGGAAGCTTAGCTGCAAAGTTTGGAGTTTATAGTTTCTGTAGCAACAGTGTGTTGACTTGTGTGTTGTAAACATGTGACTAGTGACTGTTTTTCTTTCTGTCTTATATGATTGAGTTGCATCATTCGCTGAGCTTAGTGAACACATTATTCTATGTTATAGCAACATGCGCTTGCAACATTGTTTGGTAGATATTTCAATAGATTCAAGTACATTTTTAACAAAGTTCACTACAGCAATTTTTATTTTGTCTGTAATATTTATGACCACATTCTACATGAGAGCATTGTTATTAGTATATTTTAGCTTTGTTAAATTAGATTTAATATTTTACAATGAATTGCAATGAAAAATATAATTATCATTAGTTATTTATTGTTCTGTTAAAGGGCTTTTTTTTAACTTGTAAAAGAAAGAAAATCTATTGATTCAAAGATATTTCAGAAAAACTAGGTATGTTAAAAGGGATTTATTAATATGTAAATTGAACAATATCAAAATAAAATTAACCAAAGTTATAAGATGAGAGGCTGCTTTTATTTTAACATTTAACTTGACAAAAAATGTGTGTTGTTTACTATATTATATATACAACACACACATATATATATACACAATACAAATCCCCTATAAATAATAATATTTGTCTGTATTATTCAATGTACCTACTTTCCTCATTGTCTCTAGATTTTAATTACATAACTTAGTGTGGTTGTTTGAATAAACCTTTATCCTGCATTTCATATCCTTTGTGGATTATTATTGCAGTTATGAAATATGTCTTTGAATCTATTAAACAGTATATGTACTAAGTTTTTTGGATACTGACAAAAATTTAATCATCTCCATACAATTTTTCCTCTGTTTTAATCACTAAGGGTGATTCTAAATATAGGCATCCATTTTTATTTTACAGATGAAAGTGCTTAATATTAATATGTAATACTTTTAGGTTAACCTTTTTGCTCAATGGTCATAATTCAGTCAGTCAAAAAGGACTAAGATATTTTATACATTAATATTACTTTGTATTTAATGATTGATTCACATGAGTGAGTTTTTTCAAAAAATGTCTAAAATGTTCTAGTTATTTTATAAAATAATATGTTTTTCTCCTAACTGTTTAAACATCATAACATATTTATGTGTACATAACATAAATTGGCCCAGAAGTACATTGCTCAATAGTGAATTTCATCTAGACTTTCACTTTGATCCAGATAGAAGTACATATGTAATGAAATACTTAGTCGTTTATTAATTCCCTTCACTTGATATAATTTGACTCAGTAAATAATTACTCTCACCTCTCACAATATTTATAACCTACAATAAGAGGTTTCAGTGTGCCATGATTGATATAAACCCACACAATTAAAACATAATATTAAAATAAAGACTTGAGAAAAACAATCAAATTTTATAAGTTTATCCAACTGGAATTGAATTGGATCCCTTGCACAGCAGTTAGTCTCTATCAATAAGCAGATGGGTCGTCTATTTTCTCCGCAGACTTTTGGTGTTATTATGATAACATAAAATTAACGAGTGGCGATGTCTGGTAGCAACAGATGGATGGAAAGTTCACATTACCTATTGGGTGTACGCTGACGGGCGAGCTTTGGCGCTGTGATGCCCGAGAGGGCTATCACTTTCTCGGGTGGAGGGCCACCTTGCGGCTGTTTTCTAATTACGAGCGTATCTCCTGATAATACCTGTAAATACAATCATCCTTCAATTTTATATGCCATCTTTTTTTTCATGAATGCAAATTTAAGCCTTAGATTACGATTTTGCAGTCAAATATGTAATCGGCTGAATTGTATCGATCGATCAGCGAGCGCATCCATTTTATAACAGTACGGGTGAATTGTTTGATCAAGGAGACAATTTTACTATTTTCCATATGGGAATAGTGTTTTCCATACCGATTGAAGTTATTTGGATTTACTACAGGTCTTTTTAATAATGAACACAGAGTGCCAACAGGGCAAGCTGCATTTATGAAATCAGCACGAGGCATTTGTGCGAAACATAATTGAAAAAAAGAATAATAACGATTGATGTATTACCTGCTTTACTATTCCCACTTTATAAATAGGTGTAGGTGCTGGAGCACTCATTTTGAGTAGTAGTCACTTTGAAATCGTGAGCAAAGGAATGGATGATAAAAAAGTTCTGAGATTAAGACACGACCACACACAGCAAAACTACGAAAACTGGCGAAACGTGGCGAACAGTGAGTGTTGCCAGTTTATAAAATAATAAAAATAGCTTGAAAAATATATTTTCCATTGATTTTAGAATAGCATTGTTATTGTATATTTATTACGTATTCACTTTATATGTTCGTTAAAACATTTTATCTTTTTAATGACACCAAAAGATGTTTGCAGATATTACATAAAATCATTAACTGATTTTCTTTTTATATTCCTATTAATAATTTTCGTAGTTTGGTGTTCATATCATAACAATATTTTTAGTTTTATCAAAATAATCTTTCACATGGTACCTAAATTACAACCATAGAATAATCATATTATTTTGCATAAGACAACTGGTTTGAAACGCAGATACAATTTATTATCATTTATTAATGTATTTGTTCGGATACTGTATATGCATTATTGATCTTTAGATTATAACTATCTGACCCAGCAAACGTTGTTTTGCCATATAAATTATTAATTATATATATCGCTAATTATAATAATTTTACTTAAAAAACAATATCAATCCCTTAACGCAATATAGTGTACAATATTTTTTTTTGTTATACCATCTTTAGCTAACACAAACAAACTGGATGATTTGCCCACTCGAGAGCATGCCACGTATAATTGTCCGTGTGAAAATATGGTTTGATATAAATTAATGTTAATTTATTTGAAAATAACACTGAAATAGTAAAATGATAATTGTAAATGTCACTATTACGATTGATGCACAAATAATAATAGTAATGTCCGAAAACTGTAGGGAGTGAGAAAAGAGATCTCATCCCTATTCCATGCTGTTTACTGGGTCAGAAGTGACACCGGTGGACGCCTGGCGGGGATAACTGATCAAGTGATAATTTGATAGTAATAGTTATCGACAATGGTTGAAAATTAGTGAATTACTAATATTGCTATTAAAAAATAGGCGTTGATGGTAGAAAGCTGAAAATTTAGGGTTGTATGTATTTTTAATGCCACATCATAAAAAAATATAAATAAAATTTTTTGTCCTAAAAATAAAAATTTGAGGTGGACTACCCTTATCACTTAGGAGTATAAAAAATAGATAACAACCTATTCTCAAACCTACTGAATATACATATAAAATTTCAGCAAAATCAGTCAAAGCCGATTCGGAGGAGTTAATTAAAACTGTGACACGAATTACGAATTATGATTCGGACACACATAAAAAATGTATGCTTATAGGTACGTAAAATTTTAACGTAAACACCGCTTAGCAATGTGCTAGTACCATAATACTTGGGATGTTCTACGAGCATCCCGTGTGCCAGGAACTTGTTAAGTGAAGCATATCAAAATATCACGACTTATAATTCGGTACGTGTAAGTTATTTCATTACCTAACGCCGTGATAACCAAATTGGTCTATATCGAGTCCAAGAGTCGAAGAGGAGTTGCAAGGGCCCGCGTCAATGAAAAAAAATGAAATCCATGAGATGTA
This sequence comes from Megathymus violae, assembly GCA_003671415.1. Classification (NCBI taxonomy): domain Eukaryota; kingdom Metazoa; phylum Arthropoda; class Insecta; order Lepidoptera; family Hesperiidae; genus Megathymus; species Megathymus violae. The sequence continues at coordinate 468,836 of PDGT01000004.1, read as the reverse complement.
AATGGGGGCCCACGATAGTGAACCTCATTTAGACAGGTCATGACTTTAATTTTGTAGTTCCGTAAATGGGATAATCCATATTTCTATACAGATAATAGGTGCCTATTTACTTTCATAATACTTTCATATAAATATATAAATTAACACATGTATCTATCTGTATAAGCTACGTTTTTCTTTTCTTTGCGTGTAAGCTTTTGTATTACAAAAAATATATTTTTGCGGTAAACTGGTCTGTGTCAATTCTTTAGCTAGACCTCCAACTTTGTGCAAAAGATCACGGAGAATTGTTGCATAGTTTTTACGTAAAAACGTAATAAACAGACCTACCTTACTACTACGGTTTGGTATACAAGCTTATTTTTACAATTACAATATTAGTAGCGATATAAGGATATTTTTATTAAATTCTATATTAAAATTTATAGTTGAAATTCTATATTTTATATTTAAAATCTGGGCTGTAGAATAAATATTTGATTTAAGATAAAATTTAGGAAGCCCGAAATTATCACGGACGAAGTAAATAAAATTCTTGGCTTAGGATTTTATTTTTTATTTTTCACATTACACTTTATTTTTTTTTTCACACTTGACAATTTTTAAAAAGTTTGGGAGCTCTGTCTTAACAATTTCATTAAGATATCAATGAATGAATACTGAAGCCAAGCGCACGAAAAAGTTTTCAACGAAAAACTGAATACTGTCTGTACTTTGAGATATTTGATGAGGTTAGTCGATCGGTCTTTGTGGGGTAGCGCAATTTAAATCGACTCTGAAATTTTCTTCCAGTGCCTGTAAAGGGCACCTTGGTTAAGAGCCTCATCTTACCCAGTATAGGCTATGCCGGTGTGTGCTGCTCTGACATCAGTGTTAAATTACTTAATAAACTGGACTGCCTCGTGAATTATGCAATTCGTTTTATCTTCTGTCTACGCAAATTCGATCAGATCTTCTCCTATCGTAACCACCTTGAATGGCTTTCTAATCATGAACGTAGACAGATTAAATTACTCACTACACTATATGCTATTATTTTTGAACAATCATCTCCAGGTTATTTACGAGACAAGTTTATATTCCTCTGTGACACCCACGAACGTTAGCTGCGATCTTCCGACTCTCTTGTATTATCAATTCCCTTTCACCGATCCGGTTTCATGACAAACTCTTTCGCAGTTAATGCTATTCGGCTTTGGCAATTTTTATTATACCTTAGAAGAATAAATGACAGACAATCGTTCAAAAAGCGAGTCATATTCAATTTCCTAAATCAAATCTTGACCAATTAGACAAACATAGCATTTTGTTTTTATTATCTTACAGTTTACGCTACAATTTTTTTTTATTAGATCAGCACGTACTTGTCTGCACATTATTTTTATTTATATTCAATAATCATCTAGAACATTAAACATTTTTTGTCTGTTTGTCTGTTTGTTTATGCCTTTGTGCGCGCTAATCTCAGAAACGACTTAACCGATGTCGTGTTGGTTTTCACTAATGTATTGTAGTAAACATAACTTAATATTTAAAGTTCGTTTCATTTGAATCCGTCATTAATAAAAAAGTTATAATACTATAAGCAAAATACAAAAGTATTCACAAATCATTAATTAACCAAAAGATTTACACAACACGCCCTTTAGTAATGGTTATGTTAATAAATTAAGGGTACGATACCACAATGTAGACCTAACAGTGATGCGCCTGACCGTCTAACACGCTGTCTCGAGCAAAAGTAAGTCAATCTAATTGTCAATGTCACTGACGTCTCTGCATTCCATAGTGGTGTGAATAATGTGACGTGTGGAAACAACGACATTGATGACGTTGGTTGTCAAAATTTATGATTTCGCCCTATAATACGTATACTTCTAATCTTCTAATTTCTATCTTTCTTACCTTCTTCTCATTTCCTGGCCGACAATGCATCAGTGATACATTGGTTTTGCTGATATCCATGGGCGACGGTGACCACTTACCATCAGGTGGCTCGTCTGCTCGTTTGTCGGCTATTAACATAAAAAAGAAATAATTCATAGAACGACAAAAACTGATTCCTAAAACAATGCAGGTGCTTTTTCTAAGCCTAAGGTTTTTGAGGTGAAGCGACCGCATTTGCTAGTTATTAATATGTATGAAATATATGAGTTCCGTAGTGCAACACATCAAATTAATTTATAAACAGCATACAAGGAAATATTTACACATAAAAGTTAAACATTAAGAATACAACAATATTTAAAATAAAAAAAAATGAGTCGACTTCATTTAAATAACTTGATACAAAGAAAACTTGAAGCTATATCTAATGATTTTTATAAAGAGCCATAATCGATTCTACAATAAATACGTTTTTACATAAAAGAAAACACAAGATTGACCGAGGATGTCGCCTTATGTACAGTATCATAGGTGGTTTTAAATTTCGTATTATTTGATGTATAATTAAAATATGTAGGTGCACTCTGTTTAGTGAGACAGTCGGCGTGAACATGCTCGCAACTCGCTCAATGGTCATATTGTTTTAGTGTTACGGTTATTGCAATGTGTTATTATGTCCAAACTGCAACCACGCGCGACACTGAGTGAAGGGGGAGAATTCTTCACATGAACTCGCTGGTGATCCTCCCCATCGCAATGATAGCTCGCCACAGCCCAGAGTTCACGACAAGAACAGTGATATACAAAATATTGTTTTCAGTATATTCACTAAGTTCCATATTTTGTTTTAAAATAAATTGAATGAGCGAAGAGCGCTGGGGGTCTCAATGGAGATGTCGCCCGCGATTCGCTGGAGATTGATCAGACCTGTTTGGATTTAAAAGAAACTTTCAGGGTAACAATTAAAGCAGGTCATGTGTGGGGTGACAGCGTCTTCAATGTTATTGTGAGTGGTGAATTTATTTCTGTAATTGGCGCCAGTGTCGACCATTGTTGATTATTGATGACCAGTAATGGCCGGCATGCCTTATGTGCATAGGTTGACGTGGACCCTGTATGTCCCGAGATCGCCGAAGTAGTTGAAAAAGAAGGAGAAGCTTACCCATTTCCTCTCGCATGCAAGCTAACATCTCGCGACGTATTATATTGAAATCCGTGGACGGTACAGCAGGGACCAATGCAGTAGAAGTTACCGTCTTAGTATTGGTATTGGAATTAGAGTGCACCTGTTCAAAGGCGGACATCGCTTTGCGGGTCTCATCAGAACCAATGATGATTAATTTTTTTGTTCGCCGCTGTTACACTCTTCCCCTCGCTAAAAGTAGACATTACTGTAGTGGACATATAGATTATTACACGCTTGAATGAAACCAATTCCTGATATGCATTAAGTTTCAAAGGTGATATCGAGTGATCAAGCGGGGCACGTGAGGCATTTGGTACATCGTCCCGTGCCTCCAATGCATCACCCGTAGGCGGCATTTATTTAAATTGGTACCTACTAAGTCCTAATACATAACGTCGCGATGAGTCGTTAAGAACACAGTCGCTTACATACCTACCTACACTTTTTGGTACACAACATTTGAATAATATTTTACTTCCTTTTTCATTTTAAAATCCGAATAACGCAGATAATATATTATTAAAATCAATGTACATAGAAAGAATATATAGGTAATAACATTCTATAACATATTATTGCTAACAAATACCGGCACCAATATCTCGTTTCAGAGCCCTATAGAAATATAAAATAATTTGAATTTCGATAGAATTATTTGACATTTATATACTTCTTTAACTTTTCTGAGACAAGTGTAATTTATACCTATTATGTAGAAAATATTTGTCCATAGAGCTAGTCATTGTTGTTCATATATTTTATTCACAACAGTGAATAATCCATAACAGTAATTAATTACATTATCAATTTAAATATGGCTAACGCAGATTTCAGAAAGGACGTGATGCCTGTGCGACCAAGAAGCGTATATACAGCACACTCCTATAATCAGGTAACAATGAGCATAATTTAGATTGTAAAAAGAGGAAAAAAAATGAAATGATTCTAAAACGTTATTGAATATTTGTGGCATATTTAAAATAAAGATGTAAGAAGAAAATGATGAATAACAGTACCTATAATATAAGTTACGTTTAGATATGAATACTGAGTAACTGAATTAACTCGTTGAACTAGGTCGATATTATATACATATACTTTAATGTTCAGGACATAGTTTTATTTTTATAACGTTATACGTTACATTATAAGCGACATAGATATTATAAGCAGGAGCTGAAGACTTGTTCAATAGATACATTAAATACCCCCTTCATGTAATTTTGCACATTGTTTTTCACATTCCCTACTTCATGATATATAAGACATTGTGAAAAAAGACCATTATTTTATACGGCTTAGATATTTAGTAAAAAAACTAGGGAAAAAATCCCTAGAGTTATTATATGCTTAATTTCGTCGACCAACTTATCATTTGCAGCAGTGATGTGCTATTAATAGTGCAACATTACCTTCGCGCTCGCTACTCAGGCAAGTTGGCAATGATTAAAAATACAACATCATAAAAATTTCATTGTTTCAAAATCAAACTCAATATCTTTTAATCGTTTAGGTATTTTGTAAATGCACTTATGCACGTCATTTTTTGTTTTTAAATTCTTTACTTTCAAAAAGATTATTTAACATTGAGAAGAATAAACAACGAAAGAAATTTTTTAGCACATCGTTTAAAAACATTATAATAATTGTGATGCAAGTTTTTAATCTGCGTGGAACCAGTTGCTGTTATTTCCAAGCGTCCATATCCATACATAAATAATAACATTATAAGTGATTATAAGTGACATGATAATATATGGATATAACATTATATATTATCTATTATTGAAAAGCTGTGATTTTACGCATCGCTTAAAACACCTAAAGCATTTAGCCAATTTTTTACCAGTCTGATTTATATGGATCCGCGTTGTGTCGATCACTTACTTGGTCGCGTACTAATGCGTGTAGATACTTTTAAAGGATGCTATTGGTCGGAAATGCGTAATGCGCGGAAAAATAGCTATCATACTTTATAGGAAGAGTCGAACTTGTCAGCATTTCAAGACTACAGCAAGTTCTTGGAAGGAGGTCTCGGACAACCTGAGCTAGTGGGCGCGGCCGGATGGCAACCGCCCTGGCGTTCCCCGCTACAACGCAAGGCTCCATTCTACCCGGGTGACGATATCTACCACGCAGACACCTGGCGTGAGTTGGAGGTAAAGACGACATTTTTAAAAGAGCGCGATTTTAGAACCCAAATAACAAATTGTTTTAACTATATTAAATATAATCGGTATTACAACCTTGTGACCCTGTCTTCGAAAAAAGGGCAGACATTTAGTGGACAGATAAATTCTTTTTATGGCTCTTGTCTGTTCATTTGTGAAGCCTAGTGTGGGGCCATGTCACTCGCCTTAGAGCGAATTCTGGAAATATTTTTTAATTTCATTACACATCATTACGTTGACGGACAATTTTTATAGGCTATCATCTGCGCAATTAGGTGATTTCACTACATACCAATTTTCATTAGGATCGGTCAAGTAGTTTTTGAGTTATCTCGAGACATACACAAAAATGTCAACAGATTTATATTGTATAAATATAGATTTTTTATGCACCCACATATTATTTACAGTTCGCCGTATGATACATTCTTTATATTTGAAGGAGTATCATTAGGCAGAGTTTTTGTATTCTATATGGAAAAAATTTTGAACATTTAGGTAAATAGATCATGTCGTTTTGCTCTGTAGAAACTTAATTTGAATGTTATTTCCTAACGAATCTTAACAAGGTAGGTAATGTTTACAGATTCAGTTTGAGGACATTCACCTGTTTTTGATATTTTAAATAGGTCATCGTGTTGTTTATACAATGAGTATCTAACACCAGAAAATTGAATGTGCGTACATTCTTCAGGATCTATCTTATTAGACTGATTAGGATTCCTTCCGCTACAAAATTCGGGTTAATGTGAAGAAAAGTTATTGTTGTGTTATGTTAATCAGAGTGATGAGCCGAGTTTTTCTGCAATGTAGTATAAACTTAATTCATTAATAATAATTTTTTCGTATGTATACTCGTAGGTACGTATGTGTCTTGCTATACATACTGTTACTAGAAAAGGTCTATATTATTCATATTTGTGCGTAAACAGGCGAGAAATACACTATTATTCAGTTCATATGTACATATTTGTTTTCTCCATTCAAATAACGCATCACATATATGCATGTGTCTACTAATGTATAGCTAGTTTTAGTATAATTACTTTGTTAAAATATGATTAATGCACTATTGATAACTGTCGTTTACCTACTACCTATAGGTAACCGATGTGGTTGGAGGTGCGGGATACAACGCTTCCGTGACCCCGCATGGTACAGTTTGTCTCAGATTGAGGGATCGCGTTAAGTGAGTGAAAAAATTTAGTAAATCGCATACATTTTATAATGAAACGCGAATTAGCCTACGATCTAAATGACAAAGTTTTGTTGTCATTGGAGTTGCGCGGTGAATGCAGATGGAAAATATTTCTGGGGTCAAACATCCATCGTCAGAGGGTCACAAATAGAGCAGGATTTGTTTGTAGTCGCACCAGTATGAATTGTAGATCTTTTTATACCAATTTAACGTACTAAGTATGTATATGTTCATGATATTGTAGAGTTGACATGACGATTGACGGCGCAGTGCGTGTAACTAACGCAAAAAACAATATAATCCTGGCGCTTTCTCGCTCTGGTGCTGCTGCGGCCCTCATCCACCCGAACGGCCGTGTGTACCACTATGGATCTCGCGTCGAGATCCAAGCACGCCACCAACAGGGGAACAACAAGTAAGTCTTCGAGCCTATTGATATCAATATTGCCTTCAAAAAGTAATAATGTAAACCACACACTGATATATTCGAGTACTGGATGCCTTCGAGCATTACAAAAATTTCAGACTTGCAACAGGATATGCAACTAAATCTCTTATAACAACACCGTTTAATTTACGAAGAGAAGAGAAGAGTGTAAACGATACGATTCAAATTTAAATTCAATTAGTGCCACTAGTCACATTTTATAAAAGTTTAGTTTAGGCAGAAGTTTACCTTTCGTATTTCGCGTATCTTGGCAGATGATTTTTTATTTCATTTCCTCAATTGTTTTAGTACATTAGTTCTAGACTTTAACATTTATGACCATGTCTTTTTTACGATTAATTGAAGGTATGCGAAAATGTGGTACAAGGGCGTATCGTTTACGGCCGAGCAATGCGCGCTTGTGTACTTAGTGGACGCAGCCGGCACGCGCACCACCACCGATACCTTCCTTGATATGAGCCAGGACTTCACACTCAATGTCTTTTACAAGTACGTTTACCATTCTCACAATTTTCAATACTTGAGAACAAGGCGTTGATAGCTTCAAAAAATTTTCGTTTTATCGTATTATTCGTAATATAGTATAGGGAAAATATAAAGACATCCGTGAAATATTAATAAAATAATAGGCAATTATAAATTATTAAATAAAGTAGGTACACACGCTGAATTTCATCCAGGGGAAATACAGAAAAAATATTAGATATATAAGCTATCAAAATAACTTGTCGAATACATACAATTATTGGCGTGGTCTTATTTTGATCCGTATTCTTTCAAACGTTTAATATCTTAACACTAACTAAATTAAGAACAAGCAAAATGAAAATTAGGAGAAAACAATAGACGTCATGAAGATTTATGTCCATAATGTCAGTCCCATACGACCAACAATGTCCAGTGTAGAACTGTTTATTGAGTGTTATTTTTTTATGAATATTAATGATAATATGTTTACCTCTCGCAGCGAGTCTCGCCATGGCCCCTCCTACGTAAACGAAGCATTGTCATTGCTGCAAGCAGCGCAGTACTGGCTCACGGATGACGGCATAGACAACTGGATTATCAACAATGTTCGCGTCAGCCAAACTGCCGACGGTTTGGTCAGGTATAGTACTATACTGTATAGTATGTATAAGTATTATACTAAATAAACCACTTTATAAAAATATTAACAGATTGAATTGTAATTCGGCGCTTAACTTTAAGATTAAAACTATATAACCAAATTCAAAGTATTAAACGCAACTCCAGAATTCACCGCTGCAGCCACAAGTACCAACTGCGCACTAGTCCTAGTAACGGCTCTGCATCCATCACCAGCCCTTTCCTTCACTGCACAGCATCTCTTGGTCAGACACAGCATCTGTTTGTACGGTCAGTTGTCTCTTGTTTGAAGTTTTTCAAGTCAAAAAGAGAAGTATGTTTTATGAAATATATTTATTTTTCTGCAGCTAGTAATCTTAATCCACCTCGATCTGTCGTTCCATTTGTCGTTTTTTTTTACACTGTGAAGCATGAAATAGAAGTTATGAATAAAGACTACTCGAACGTAGCTGAAAATGTTATTTCTTGGTTTGTCTCTTATTCAAATCAATGGAATAACGGATCGTCGGGAATTTTGGACAAGAGTGTTTTATAGGTTAAAAAACTATTTATTGGGGACAAATACATGATTCCCATGAGACTTATATTTAGCTTTTTATGATAAAATTACCGAGCTGATTTTGGCTTCATTTGCTATTAAATTAAGCTCTTGGAATATTTATTAATTTATTTTTATCTGTGCAATAACATATTACAAAGTTTAGCACTAAGAATTATAATAATTATATAATTTTTATGAAACCATTATCTTATTAATTAAGATATTTTAGTTTAACAACGTAAAAGATAACTTAATCTTTTAGTAGTTATAGTCACAAAGATTTTATTTTATGGAATTCGAGTTGTTTAAAAATGTTGTAAGATTACTTTAATTACATAGTTCATCATTCTTTATTAATATGTCATAAAACGATGGAAAAATATTCTATTTTTCGATAAAGATTTTATCGGCCTATCCATACTTCATGTAAAATATATATTTTATGACGTCGAATTTTTGGAATACATCTTAAGACCGGCCTAATGCTTCTTTCTGTCGCCACAACTAAGAAAACAAAGTGATGTCGAACTTAATGCTTGACTAACGCATAACTATTTAGTGACTATTGATAAATTTAATGGCCGTTCTTAAACTATTATGTAAAATGTTGTTACAGACGCGGTGAAAGGAGGATGCACTTTGATGGAAATTCCTTTATAGTACGGAACGCCGGTCACTCTGCCGGATTTGATGACAAAAACCAACTGAAGGTGTATTGATTTTTTTATCGATATCAAAACTCCTTTGTTTGCCCATTAGATATATGTACAACGACATGCCAATAACAGGCCGTATGCATTTTGCGTTAATCTGTAATTTTGTTTAATAGTCCAAGAAAGTAACGATTGTCTTGTCGTTCAGTGAGTAGATCAAAAAGTACCTACCTTTTGTAGCTTTACCGATTGTTTTCATGTTGTACTGTTGTTTAGCACTGTCCGATTTTAATTTTAAATTGAAAACTATTAACGCTACCGTTACAATTTTCGTGTATATTGCAAACCGCACGCTGTACAGGCCACTTTTTACGTCAGTTATCTACTACAGATTATGAATCTATCTGATACTCGTTTGTTAATTCTTTTTGGGTTGTTAAAAGGCTTTAGTTTGGACAAGTCTTTCGGTGGGCTCTTTTAATGGGCAGCTGTGTAAAGTTTTCAGTGAAGTGCACAAAGCCTTTAATTAATTTTTGTATGACTGCCAAGCTTGATTTGTGTCAATTGTATTCAAACATCTTCACTCAGTTTGCAGCATCATAGTATTAAGATTACAGTTTCATGATAAGTGTGTAGATCATTTACGATTTAACATGTTTTACCGATGTATTTATCAGTTTTTATTGTTTTTGTAGACATTTACTTTGTAATAGTTTAATGGAAAACATAAAATCCTTCTTTATACCTGCGTGAAAGAATGCTTAGCTGCTGTTTTTGCGTTGTTTATAAACAGTAATTAACTCAGTTCAAATTAACTAATAGCTTTATTGGACTGATTATTCAAATATTTAACTTTACAACGCAGCAAATGTGCTCTATCTATAATATGTGCTAATATATCCTTAAAATAGTGTTCTGCGATTCCACTAATCATCACTAAATCAATCAATAATCACGCATCAAACACAACAGTAATATTTTTACTCTTTATAATTTCTCAAGATTATAATGTTTTTAACGCATTTTGTTTATTAGGATTTAGAGCTTGGCGATGTCAGATGTTTAAAACGGTGTTTAGGTTAATATTTTATTGTTATTTAAATAGACTTGTCCATATTCGTTCGACGATTAAATCCATATGTGTTCATTAAAAATATATTTAATAATTTTATTTTGTCTTAAATATTTTCATTTCACATAACTGCATTGCGTGTAAAATTATTCATTGAGAATTTTTGTCAGTTGATCGAATTTAAAGGTTACACCAAATAATTTAATGGAGGTGAAGAGCATTTGAGTGAATATAATAAAGGAGGGTAGAGAGGAGAGATCAACATGAAATAGAAGGGAGTGGAACAAAAGTAGCTGTTAAGTGGACACTTTAAAATACATTTCAATAATAATAGTATTTTAATGCAAGCGATCAGTCCAGGGTTTCGATCAGTGTACGTTTATTGTTGAAGAATAAGATAATGCGTTAGACAAAAAATCGGTATCTCCAAGGATTTACGCTGTGCGCTGTTTGTCAATCGGTAAGTCAATTCCTCTAGAGGGATTATTTGACATTCATTTATTGAATAGAACTGTTGTAACTAAGCACATTGAGATTTTCATATCAAAAGTTTTCATATCTAAATGTCCGATTTTTCTAGTGGATTTTCTAAAACGAGTCTTGTTCGACTACGAAAACAAAATTAGCCGTCTAAAACTGGATCTGTTAATGTTAAACCAGCAGGATTTGAATTTAATTTATATACATAAGCGGTACATTTACAATGTATCTGTAAACTGCCCAGTTTATTATAAGAAAAAATATTTTGGCACCAGAGTGCGATGTGACGAAGAGATTTCTAATTTAATTTTTATTTTGTTAATGGACTGCAGTTCAGTAAGAGCAAATGGAAATTTAACTATACCCACTTTTAAGGGGAAAAGCAAAGCCCCTAATAAACATCTCTGCAATACGCCATATTGAATCGATTGGAAGTAAAAATTATATATTTCGGAATGTCAGGTGACCGTGTGAGTATAAAAAGGTATGTACGTAAATAAATGAAACGTACGTAGTAGGTATCGAATTTGAGAATTACAAAAGTAACATGAGACGTGACAAAATGAAGAGGCTTATAGTGAGGGACACATTGTTATAATTCTTAAATGCATAATTTAATATATTCAAGAAACACGATTTTCTTCTATTCACTCAATCTTAGAAACTACTGACACTAGTTTTCTAAAAATTCACAGAAAATACACGTTCTACATGAACGTTGGCATTTATGCTATAAGCATTAGTTTCTAGTTGTGAATCTAAACCATCCACGGACTCATTTAAACACAAAAAAAAATTAAATCGGCCCAGCCATTTAAGAGGAGTTCAAGGACATACACGTGTATAGAAGAATTTATACATATTTAGATACGAAAATGTAGGTATATGAAGATCTTAAAATTTTAACAGAATAGTAAATATATAATTGATACATTTAAATTACGAAACCAACTTGTCCAATAATAGCATAATATCAAACCCTCAAATGAACTCGTTCCTTAATACAGCGAATATATGGGTATTCGCCCTATTAAGGAACGATTTGATTTACAGAGTACACATAGGCTGAGAGTACACATGGGTGTACTCGTACAACCGTACAGCTAATTTGCTACGATGTAGCAAGTGGAAAGCCTGTGGTTTGCACCCACCCATAGGGAAAGAGCCGCAATGTAGTATGCAAATATTCAAACAAAAATAATTTTATTTATTTGCATTTAGGGTACTACGGGGCAATAACATAATACAAACACAACTTGAGCTCGGCCATGTACAAATTCACCACAACCGCGTTGTTCTAAATTAATCCGTTCCAGTTTGTGAGAAACTACTAGCGATAGCGGGGATGGGTCAGTAGGGTAACATGGACAGGCGGAAATAATTTCGTAGCTGAGTTTGGAAGCGGAAATACGAGTAGTACCAGTGCACAGGTAATCTCTAGTATTGCAATTAGTTGAAAGTGGGTAATAGTTGTTTTCGTTTTGGTAGCTTCATGTAGTTATAAAAATATCATTTCAATTAATCATTTTGAGACATTGTACGTATGCTTGGTACCTATTGATGCCTTTCCCACAATTATTAACCAATAAAAATTAAAATAAAATAAATAATACTGACGTATACAAAACGTATTATGACAATGATAATAGAATGATTAAATAATACACAGTCCATTTTAGAGTTTTATAATGTATTAAAATGAAATGTTTTGTTATTTAAATTTTACTAAAAACTTATTATCTAGAGTCCCATATGCTTTAGTTATGGATAGGTGTGGTCCTGATATATATTATCTATAAAAAATTTATATGAATTAGTATATACTTTCCAGTACAAATCACAAAACATGCAAGTACTCGGTCTATACAATATATATAGCTTGATATTAAGCAAAGTTACAGATTAAGATAATATATAGATTCATATATTTAACTTGTAACTCTTCAGTGTTTACAATAATCACAAAATTGTTTTTTTTTTGTATGTATACTTTGATGGAAAACGTAATTTTATGTCTCCTGGTTTTTAGTTGATCATTGGAGGAAGATGAGTTATATACACTAAAGTACGAAAAATACTTAGAAATAAAAGTTAAAAAACTTCACACCCAGTTGTTTAAATTAAACGTTAACATTTTAAATGCATTAAAGTGGATGCTCTTCGGGGGTGAACTGTATTTTAGGTCAACAGAACGAGTGCGAAAAATCAATGACCTACATCTATACTATATATATCGTATATATTTCAAATACATCACACTGACCAACTAGATACTTAAGATGTAGACTTATATATTTCTGTAATGAAATGTTTACAAAGGGTTGAAAATTCATGTTAAATTGTAGGTAATTTTAGTGCACCCTGATCATAGCTCACAAATCTATTAATATACCAAGTGCTGTAGTATAGTATAACATATGGAGTACAAATAAATTCAGTTCTTTTCTTAAAAATGTGGATGAAAAAGTAACTATTTACTATGAACACCACTATTATATTATCATCAGATCCTGCTAGAGCTATGGCCCTAGCCTTGCTTATTAGCAAAAGTTATATTGAGTAGTGAGGGACGACACATATTTAGTTTCTACGTCCACCACGAGTGGACAAAATAACTCAAGATAGCTCATCTCATCGGAAGTAAATAACAACGATAGCGGTAGGGATAGCGGGAGTAAACACAACATTTCATACCTTTACTGCATCGGCTTGTGGCACGGGAGACTGGAGGTCGAATCCTGCTTATACTTCTGTATTTCAAATGATGTGCGTATTTCAAGCACAAATTATATTGATATGTCATTTGTTTTGGTGAAAGAAAACTTCGTGTGGAAACATGCATACCTGAGAGTTTTAATTTTTCTTTGTTCTCAAAGGTGTTTGAAATCTGCTATTCCTTACTCTTTCTATGTATTTATCTTCTTTTTTATTTACATGTTTCTCTTTATAAGAGCAAATTCGAGCCTAGCAGTCATACTGTTATAGATTGTAATGATTTCTTGTTGTCATTCTTGTAAGAATATATTGTAAGGTTCAATGACAAAACCTGCAATCTTGAAATAATTTTTATTTCTTCACTCTGGAATAAATATACTTACTGGACAGTAATGTTTCTATATCGGTTCTTTATAGCTCACCTTACTCCAGCTTATCACCACCCACAACTGTTTTGCAATTGAATAATCGTAAAATTTATAATATATATATTTAATACCGTATGTTCATATAATTGAGAAAAAAACCTTTAGGCCGCTTCTTGCGATTTCCTGGAGACTTCAAATTAATTGTAACGAACTTGAAGGATTTTTTTAATTTAATTTTGCTGAAATATACAAGTAGTATATACAAGTAATATAAAAAAATCCAACTTAGGTCAAAAAAAGAAATTCGGTTACTGTTTTTAATTAAATAACTAGCAAACCACCCTCGCTTCGCTTCAAAAAAACTACGCCTTACGGTTAGAAATAGCACTCGCATGGTTTTAGGACTGGGTATTTCTCGTTTTATGAATTACAAATTGCAATATTAATTTATAACTTTATTTAATTTATGAATGAATTATAATAAAACAAACTAAGTATTAAGAGATGCTTACTGCAGTACATTAGTGAAAATCAGAACGCAATCGGTTAAGCCGTTTCTAAGATTAGCCCAAACAAACGCACAGACAAACAGACAAAAATTCTAAAAACTATTGTTTTGGGTTTTATTTCATTAATAAAAGCTCCTAATAATAGTTTTTCTCAGATATCCTTCATGTACAGAAAGCGATCAGTTAAAATTACATGTATAGATAAATAAAAAGTAGCTCTATTTATCCTCAATATTTGTTTTGCTCATAAATTTTATAAACTAATATTATTGGAAAATTGTATTTAGTCGAATACATCGCGCCTGAGCGATTGTGGTTTAACTAATGCTACAGACGCAATACAATACATCTGCCTACCTAATCCTCTTAGGCACACGCATGCATTCTAAGCATATTTTAGTTTGACTGCTTATACAATAAAGCCTTTTGGAACTGTCATAACCAAATTGTGTACAGATATTATGTACGTGATAAAGTTTGACGTCGAATACTGATGAAACCAATATTTACATTATTATCCCCATTACATATGCAAACTAATATTCGGTCTTATGTTTTTTATTGGCAAGAGATTCAAATTCAGATAATCGCATGAAACTAAAAAGAATATTGGAGGTTTTTTTTTTTTCTAGTTCGAGAATACTTGACTTTCCACATGAAAAAAGGCAATGTGTTTCCAGTAGAAATTTAATCCACTTTTTATAGTATTTTTTAATTTTGATATTTAAAAGATCTGAAATAATTAAAAATACAATCATAAACCTGAAATACACAGAGCTATATTAAAGGCTGTTACAAATTTGGAGTCTGGTCGGTGGTTTCAAGCTTTATTCATGTCAGCTCCTATTGATACTGTTTAGATGGTGATACAATGCAATTATCTGTTGGCCTTCCCCTAGGTGTTAAGGTTTCACGCCTCATATAGGCTCTAGTGGTGTAAACGTTGATGCCTTGGGACACCATGATTTTTCTTGTCGAAAAAGTGCAGGACGTTTTACTGGTTTGAACGATCTTATTCATCGGTGAAATTGAAATGAATTTAATCATTAAATTGTTCTGTAAATATATTTAGGTATGCATGTAATTATTTGCTTCTACTATCATTTCGTAATGGTGCTTTAAAATTGAGGAGAAGAATCGGCGAAAGAAACACCTTAGCACATATTTTAAAACAACTGGCAATTGCAAAGTAAGTTTCAACCTGCGCGGAACTGCTTCGCCACTGATATTTTCAGACAACCTTGTCAATAAAATATACCATTATATCCTTTACCTACAAGCGGTGTTTCTCTTATTTGCAAAACAAATATTAACTCAAGATCAGGTCCCGCAACTACAATATTTACATACCTTCAGTTTATTATATACTATAAATTTGGTTTTTGTAGACATTTTGGTATAAAATTAACCGAGATTTCTAGTCATCATCAGATCCAGTCCCAGAAGATCAGCAAAATTAGGTGAAACAGACAGACATAAAAGTAACTTATAAAAAGTTGTTTGTTTACTGGAACCATATAATATTCTCAACTCTTCTCCCTCAATTCTGTACTTGACAAAATGCAATTTATTTTTATTTATATGTATATAATCGTCGTGTCTTCAGCTGCATTACAAATAATTTATCCAACCGAATTTTTTATTAACAAAACTATCAAACTAACATCACTTTTTTATTGAGATTCATAAAAACATACCATCCATATTTAAGAATATCCGACACGATATCCGGGTGATGGCAGCACCGTCGCGATGACGTTGATACTCAGGTAACATCGTGAGAATTAAAAAAATATATTTTACATAAATCTTGTCATGATAATCACAAATAGAAAAAAAAAATTAACCAAATACGTGCAGCAGTTTTAAAGTGATGTAATGTGACAAACACTTGTGACGATTGATTTTGATATATATGTCGGCAACGCCAGTAGTTTCAGGTTCATCACAAAATGTTTTCGGCTGCCTTATAATAATAAAGAATAATAATGTGTCTTGAGGTAGTGGACTGTATTTGCTGGTGATGGGTTAAATGAAACACAGACGAAACTTTTAGTTCAAACCACTTTTATTGTCTATAAAGAAAAAGACACAACAATTTAATGTCAAATAATACCAAGATATATGAGTACACTAATTATTCCGTTTATAACATTTCGCAATGTTATTTTAAACGGCAATTAAGAATATAATTATGGACGCTCATACATAACGCATTTATTAATATATCCTCTCAAAGTCGCGCAGTGATATTACAACATTTACTCGTACTTTTAATTCGAGATATGATAGACTAGTCAGTCGGAATTTCTTACATTGCGGTTGACCAACTCGCCGGAAAGACCACCGGCCACACACCGTGAGATTTTATACCTAGACCGTCTAACTACATATATTATTAGCTTTACTTTTATAAATCCATAAGCATATCAATCATAAATCGTCCAGCATAGTAATTGCCAAATCCCACAGTTCAAGATATATTTTCGCGGTGAGACCATTGTATTTATAAATATTAATAATTAAAACTGTAATAATCATAATAAATGGTTGTAACAAAATAAGTAGTAATTCATTCGATAAATTTGACCACAATAGTGAAATTAACTATAATATTTATCATTATATTTATAATGGCCTTAACGAGTTTTGATCTGTCAGATTCAAGAATCATAATTTTTGTTTACTTGTTGTGTCACTCTATACGTCAGTAACCAGCGGACAAGCAAAAGGCCAGCCAATGGTAAATAGTCTATTTGTCTCCTAAAACCAGAAACATTGTGAATGCGTTGCCGGATAAACAAAAAGTGGTACTTCTGTTTGTGAAAAAGCTCTCCAACTTCGCACGTAAAAAGTTACCATCTTGCAAGAAACTTCGATGAGTACTATCTTTCTCTCTACCTCTATTTATTTTGGCACAAAAATAATGATGACTTATGATGTGTAGTGATAATTAATGTAGACGCATCACTATAATCATATGTAATCATGTTTCATTATTGGACAATTATTGCGCATTCTTTAAAGACTGTAATACTTTAACGCAATTATCTAAAACCAAGTAATTAATTGTATTACAATTCAATTCATTTTGTAGATTATTAGACATTAACTCAGATTACTTACGAATATTTTTTAGTGTCAGAAATTGGTTCAATGGAGTTGTCTTTTTGTGAATTTTTAATTTATCTGTTATCTCAAATATAATAATAGTTTGGTATATCTGTTTAGACCGATTTATATCATTGGACATCTTAATACAGATCAAGACAGTAGTTACCGAATAAGTTTATTTTCGGGGAATTTTAACATTAGTCATACTAAAGTGCGTAGTTCGTTACAGTGTAGCTGCGTGATAGAGAACGATTGCCGGTAGACGCTTGGAGATCTCTAGAGACGACGTAGTTTCCACAAATCATGATTTGCGCTGCGCGGCGCCGCGTCTTTGGAATCGATCGAACGGTGCGGTACGCCGGTGGCGCCTCGGCGCGTCTTCCGGCGACGCGCGACGCGACCGACGGAGTACGGAATAGTTCGCGTCCGCGTGCGCGCTAGCTGTCAGAATCTGAATGACGTAACCGCTAGGGCGGCGCACATAGTGCACACACGGCTAACGCCAGCCGCTCGTTGAGTACGTCTGTGTTGCACGTTCCGTGGTGCTGCATCGCCACTTCTCGTTCGCGATTCAGTGCACTGTGTACTTAGGGCGCAGATTCCGCGCGGCAGGTGAGCTCGGGACCGGCGGCGTGGCTGTTAAGACAGCGCCTGACGCGGTATTGATCGCATCTCGTCCTGCTCGACTGTTCCAATGTTTATAAACAGCAGGCCGCATCCATACGGTTCCTCTTGTTTTTGATACGTTTGCCTGACTGTGGACGATCCGGACGGCTGATCCTGAATGCTTCGCTCGAAGCCGCACCGGCGGCATCTCGGATAGTACCTGGTGCACGTACGTATGCACTCAGATTAAAATTATTTTAATTGTCACTATAAGGATTTTATACATACATATGTACATACTTGTTCCAATAAATTTGACAATTTAGCTAATTACTTGTTTTTAATTGTACTGGAACGTCTTTGAATGATTTAGATAGGTATGAAATATGATACGTACAAAGCATTTAACATTTGAAAACGGTTTATGAGGACAGCCGCAATCTATATTATTATCCTATGAACCAAAATGTTAGAAAGTAAATTGCAGTTTCGCCTCAGTTTTAGTACTCTAAGTAATAAAAATAAGGCATAGTCGGCGACTGCATGTGAATTATGCATGTCGCATTCCTCTAATCAAGCAGTATATTAGTTGCCTATCCAAAGCCTGTGACGAATTGCACAAGTAATCACTAATCACCTAGTTTCAATTTAATATCTAGTGATACATGAATATTATTACCTGTGTGATACCGAGGTAAGTTACTTGGAAAGTTGGAATAAAACATGTACCTAAATCTTAATTATATTTCAAATTCACATTTTTTTTTATTACAATTATAGTAACCTTTATTATTTAATCAAGTAAATAGGGGGATGTAGTATAATAGATGTACTTAGTGCGAAATTGCTGTTGATATTCAAAATTGTTAGTGTAAGATTTTACTGACACAGATAGATAGCTTGTTCGTCGTGGAAAATTACAATTTTATTAGGCTGAAGATTCTTAACAACAAAACCTGGAATTAGATAGTTTATGTTAGGGTATCATACTTGTGTTAAATACAGTGCGATACACAACGAATTCTAAATCATCCGGGTATTGGCAGGAAGTATACGTTTTCTTACGTTTGTGTTCCAAGACAGAGGAACCCGTTTAAACGCAGTCATCCTGTTGAGGTTCTCAGGTTAGCATGGAACAGATAGATTGAATTTTATATATCGCCTATATTGAGATATTGCTCAATGTTAGAAAATACATTAAATTTTCTCAGTGTAACTATTATTATCTCGGCGTAAGTTCAAGGTTACGATCTTCTAAGAGTGCACGGATGTATGTAAATAAATCATAATTTACTTGTAAGCGTTGAGATACGCGTATCGATAAATGTAAGTGGATTAATACATATGTTGTAATTGGAATTATAACTGATAAATTTTTATTAATAATAATAACGTATGCCATTAAAACCAATCACTATTGTCTACCAAATAAATATTATGTAAACGTCTACTTTTAAAGAATAACAATGTTCTAAAATACATAAAAACGTGATCGTATTTCAAAGTTTTCAATATTTTATTATAAAAGATAACCTATAATTTCTAGTATTCTAAGTCATTACACCAACTTTTACACCAAGTTTACACTTATTTACACCAAGTTTTTTATGTGAATAATAATTATATAATGGTGGGTTTCGTTTAGAAAAGTAGTATCGTGAACTGCGGCGTCTAGAATACAATAGTTCCTTTTTTGTTGCAAAGTTCTATTATTAGCAGTAGCTAATCATAAGCACTCAGTAGAGTGATTTTACACAGTTGGTTTTCACAAATAAAAGATGGTAAGAACCTTAACAACTATCACGAACCCCAAATATTTTTCCGGAATAACATTTTATTGCATCAAAAAATATTATTTCTTTTAGTTTAGCGATCATCCTTAAAACATAATAAACATATATGTGTATTTTTAGTAGAAGTATTGATAATGTCAATCATTTTTTATTAATAATCGATTTAGTAGCTGATTATGTAGGTTATAGTTTTAATGGAACCACCCAAGACTCATTATTTTCATTTATCAACTTTTCATTACTCATTGCGTCGATTCGTCTATGTATTTTAGATTGGTGCTCTACATAGAAGTAAATCGATAATAATAATCTGATACTACGGTACCCGTTACTACTTTCATATTCTGTTCTGCATGAGAAGCTACCTAGGTTTTAATTTATATGATGGATATTAACCGTCATAATTGATTTGAACCTTTACCAAAATATCTTATTTATTGAGTTTTTGCAACATAGTCTAATTACCGTACCGGTATCAATAATGGATAATTTAAGGTTGCGTAATTTTCTCACAAATAGAATTATATATATATATATATATATACATGTTCGTTTTTTTATATTGATGTTGAACATGGAAAATAAAATTGCAAAGTTATTTAAAGGATAGCCATAGCAATCCATAAAATAACCTTAAATTCGAATAGCTTTCTTAGTAATAAAGTAAAAGACAAAAGGACTTACTATTATAATTAATTAATTCGCCGTCTTTAAACAATTTCAATACGGTGGACAACCAGATTTACAGTGATATTATACTGAGTTACAATCATAAAGTTAATATACGTTAGTAATGTTTATGGTTACAGTAGAAGGTACTGACAGTACAGATCACAGGCTAGTCTGTGGTCCAGTGTCGCCAAGTTGAAAAAGTTATTACCTGTCTTACTTTTCGATGCGGACAGAATATACTTGTAAGTGTCGATTATGAATGCTTGTTGCTTCCTAGTGCTATCGATAGATATAAAAAAAATCGGGCAGTCGAGGAAAAAAACATCAATAAGACTCATTGCATGTAACGAGGCTTTTGTTTGTTTATCGCGTTTACGAGTTTACAATTCAGTACAATTATTTTTATTGTACAGAGTAATGTATCAACAGTTAAAGTTGTTAAACTTAAGTATCTGTACAATCGGCGATATAATCATTAATACAGTAATATTATTTATACAAAATTCCATAACTAATAAATAGACATAGTAGGGACAAAAATCTATATTCATTTTATATAATGAATATGAAGTCTAAATAAATATAAGGGTTTTTTGAATAATGTTTGTGCGTGGGTATATTATAATAATTTATGTATAAAAACGGAGATAAATTATCGAATAGACATCGATTAGCGAAAATTTATGCCAGATAATTACTATTTGTATATTACAGAATTCTCTTTAAAACGAATTATACCAGTAAGTAGTTTATAATTCAAAAGCATTTCTGCAATGATACTCACATTACGTCCCAAAGTCATAAAATATCAATATGCACTAGTTAAAATTAAATTAGAGATTGGAAATGTATCACGTGTGTCCTTGCTGATGATGTCATCCGAAGAAATACAACAAACATTGGATGTCCGACAATAGAGGGCCAAACCCACGTCACCTGGGTGCGTCAAATCTATCTACCCACATTAACCAGCGCGTTTACGAGTTCACACGCTGTATTAATGATACTTGTGAAACCGCTTAGGTTTCTCATATGGGTTTCCGCATTTTTATTTTTATTTAGTATAATTTTGATGTTACACGAATTTTATATATGGACTCCATGGCTATAGATCACGAGATTTTAATACTTTGTCATAAGAGGTGTTGCCACAATGCCTTTGCGTTATTTCTATGGTTACTTACGCAGTTATTGATGTCAATTGCAGTTTCTGTGACTATTTATTACAAAGTAGTGTTTCGAACAAAGTCCGTTTTTCATTTACAAACGGTACAAATGCTTAATGCTTCAGTTAGATGTAGATCAAAATATAAGCTAAGAAGGTTCGTGGAAAATTGCGCTACTTGCTCCTGATTAAGGGTGAATAAGAATCAACCATCGGACTGAACGTCTTGCGTAATTCAGTACATCTGGCAACGGTAGATATGGATCATACGAATATCGTTTCCAGTAACTTGTAAATGATACGAAAGTTATAGTAAGTCTTCGTGCAACTACTGAGGAAGGTTCTTGGAGTATATCAACCATATGCTTCAGTGATTTTTAGTCAGTCATTTAAAAATCAGTAAAACACCGGGAATTGTCCGAAAATTCATTCATTAGTAGCATTGCGATTTGAAAGTCAATGTCGCACGAGAGACTTGAATTTGAATCTTTCTAGCACTTCAAATTTTGCAAACTATGGGCGTATTACAAGTTAATGTCAAGTCGGTATGTAATGTTATAATTATGAGCTGCATCAGCGTTTTTAAAAATGATTACTTACTTTCTATTACGAGTAGTTGGTAGGTAGTAAATATTAATAAGTATTCTTACAACGCGGTTGGTGCTATTATGAATGTATGCTACCTATCCCTTGACTCAGAAATCTATGTTGCCATTATGAAGTCATTTTAATATCTGGAAATAGTCCTTTTAAAAAATTATCCTTTTAAAGTCTCTTTGATAGATTTCTATAAAACACCTGTCCATACTTGCAAATTTTCTTTTCTAAGTAATTATATTTTTTTAAATAGCTTAACACAAGAAATTGTTTTTTCTAAGAAAAAGCGCGGTGATTCTAAAATCTGACAGATCAAAGCTATAGTGCCTTCGCAGTGATATCTAATAAGTAATATTGTTAATTTTATTAAGTTGATTTGTGACATTACAAATCACCATACATTAATAGTACAATGAACACTTTAAATACTTATTGTACTATTCATGTTATATTATAAAGAGAGAGTGCGAATATTGTGAGTTTGTATGTCTGCGCATTATAATCTCGGGAACCACCTCGCCTAGATGAAAATTTATTTTACCAGTTGAAAAGCACATAATTCCTGATGGACATAGCCTATAATATAACATGTTAAATCCAAACCACGTTGGGGCGCGCCGCATATATGCTATATTTTTTATTTAGTTAGGGGATTAACTAATCTATAGTCCTCATATTATTGTGATTATTTATGAAGGTAATACATGGAATAACCAAACGCCTTATAACCGGATGTGTCTGCTGTCATTCGAAAAAAAGAAAGTACCTTGTAACTTAAATTATTTTAAAATATATTTTATACTTTCCCAAGATCAATAGTCCAACAAGAGCACGCAGCCGGCAATAAATAGTTTAAATACATTATTGTATAAGTATTACGAGAGGTATTTAATTACAAAGAATATTTTATCTTTGGCTCACTTTCGAGTCTGGATATTGTCATTGTAATTTGGTTTCTATATCTTAAATTATTGTCACGATTTGCAAATAAAAATGTTGAGATATAAAAGTAGGTACGTATGTAGATAGATAAGATAAACCATTGACTTGATATCTATTGTATATCGTCATGAAA
Organism: Megathymus violae; assembly: GCA_003671415.1. Taxonomy (NCBI): domain Eukaryota; kingdom Metazoa; phylum Arthropoda; class Insecta; order Lepidoptera; family Hesperiidae; genus Megathymus; species Megathymus violae. The sequence continues at coordinate 445,479 of PDGT01000004.1, read as the reverse complement.
CACGACATCTTTGTACGAGTATAAAAAATAATATCGATAATACTGATATGTTAAAAAGTTTACACATTTTGATGGCAAATTAGCATTTTGGCTGTACAGATTTAACTTGATTGAAGAGATAATCCCCTTATTGGATTTTTATAGAAATAATAATTTGCTCGAAATAATAATTTGCGTTGGAATGCAATGTATTTTAATTTTAATAACTATGAACGGGTCGCCCTGTTTTCGTTCGGGTTGAACAATTATCATCTTAGTTGATATAACGAAAATTAAATAGGAACGTAACAATAATTTGAAACATAGTCTGGTTTTAATATTTGTAACCTAGGTTTGTTCAATAAAACAATATAAAGATCTAAATTAACACAAATTGAGACATTCTTGCAGAATATTATCATATTCAAATACAGACATTATATGATTACTAACGTTACGCTTATTTTAATTTGACATCAGTTTTGTATGAGTGTACCTTTTGTTTAACGTTATAAGTAAAGGGAATTGTGTTACAATGTTATTTCGCAACAAAAGTGACGCAGATTCAGCAAATTTAATGTTCATTTGAAACCCAGCGATTCGTATTAAATATGTACGTTTGCGTAAGAAGGGAATCGATGAAATGTAAACAAACATGAAGCACCGGAAACAATGAAAATTGAACCCAACGCCGATGCTCCTGTTTCCATAAGTATCGATGATTGTTATATAGTGGTCGTTCGATACATTCTCGTTGTTACGGTTTTTACTGAAGCCGTATTATTTAAAACAATCAATAAAAGTCTTCGTTATTTACGCAGTTTTCAAAATAAATCAACAGATTATTTAATCAATAAAATATTTGCAGGGATATAGGCACGCTAGTATTCTTGTATTTATCACTGAATATCCCTACATGCGGTTCCGTGTTTCGGATTTAGTCTTGTGTCCTGTTGTTAGATAGCGTCCTTAAGCCACATAGTAGGCCTTCGGCCGGCATAAAAGCTTCTGACACTTGGGTCGGTCATAACTTCTTCATGAATCTGCACTCTAGCAGTACAGTGGAATATTCTCCAGGACTTCTCAGTTATGAGGAGAGATACATGTCCAGCAGTGGGTCGAAAGAAACAAAATATACTACTTACGTTTAAAACTTTTTTATCTCTGTACATTTAATGTATAAAATGTAGTGTACACGTTGAAGTATGACCAGGAGTCATAATAACTATCATATAAATTGCATATGATTAAATCAGGATATACGAAATAATGAGTAAAGCAGAACAATTAAAAGTATTGCTGTGATAGTAGATTTTAATATGTAAAATAAAATATAACCACTAAAAGGATCCAATGCACAATATAAACCACAACGAATCTTGCGAAACAAAATACGTAAGATAGCAAACGTGACCATGATATGTGATTTCACGGGATCGGGAATGTTAAAAAATTGAATTCAACTATGTTGGAGATGGAAAGTAAAGTAATCGCATCACTGATTGGCGATTTAGAAATGAATATCACATTTGTATTTAAAAAAGCCTCACTCACTGGCTATAGTACTGTGCTTCATAACTACGGTGATAGCGTTCGTTTCGGTGTTATTAACCGATTGTTAATAATTAGAAAAGAAATAGGAAGAACGCAAGAACGCATGGATGTTTTAGTATGTAACAAACTACATATAATACAGAAAACCGAAAATATCTCAAAATAATACCTAATATCATTCTAAAAAAAACTTGTCGGGTAAATGCAGCATTTCTGTTCTTAGGTCATGTCATGTCCCAAACTGCGAGTCGTGACTTTAGCTGTAAACTTGTAAACTATACACTGTACTACAAGTGTGTAATGTGAGAAGTTTTTTAGAGCTAAATCTTTGAAATTTGCTTGCAAATGAAAAATTGTTTACAAGTTTTTATATATTAAATTATACCGGAATTAATAATTTATCCGGTGTTATAAAAGCAGGGATAGGCTAATGGTTTAAACCCTGCACATGTTGCTATTTTTTTCCATTTATTTGCGTATTACATAATTAATTGTTATTTGCCTTCGATAAACATACTTTAGAGGGTATCTGCATATCTTGAAGTCCTCCACAATATTATCTCCTTGTACAATTTCTGCCCATCTGTGCTTAGTCATCATTTTGAACGATGGTTATATAAACCCTCGCAGTGTCAAAGGAGACCAGTAGTGACCCATTTATGGTATGTGATCAACTTAAGGACTCATGGGTATATGTGATGCATATGGATAAAACCAGAAGATACGTTACATGTTCAATACTCTTAAATTGAATACTATTAAATATATCGCCCGACGTGCATCTTAAGTGAGTGTGATCATGATGGGAGGGTAGTGCGATAAAACAAAAACTGTAAAGTAAACCGAAACAGCATCACCCAGTGGAACAACTGTGAATAGAAACTTCTTAGAGTAGCGGTAAATCCAGTTATGTTTGCATGAAGTAAAGAAACCAGGTGTTTTAACTTAAAAGATAATGCGATACCGATAAACAATAAGTCTCTGTAGTGTTTAGGCATCTGTTCTTTTGAATGAGTGAATAGATTCAATGTGGCTTTTATATTATCTTGAACAAAGCCTTTCTGCTATTTAAATCCACTAGGTATTTCTGAACAAAAATATTTGTCATTTGAAAACTGAAGCATTTGACCATGCGTCTAATGTAATACGATATACATATAAAATCACACAAAATATTTTGCAATTATTACTGTACACTGTATACGAGATTATATTACAATAATATGATATACTCGTATTGTATTAAAAATTTCAAGACTTTATAGATTTGATCACGGTTTGTTTTTAAAATCCTGCATGTGTTACCGGCGTACTTAGTGCAGTTGGTTCCTGGTATTCATTGTCCGCAGTAACGTTTAAAACAAGGTAGACTTTTGCAGTCTGTTCCTTGACTAGTTCGATATCGACTATTACAAAGTAGGATACTCGAACATTCGTGGGCCTCGAGCTGTCCAGATTTGTCTTAGTATGAACCATTCAAAATTAAATTCCTATATTGTACAGCATGCATGTTATATTATGTCATAGCAGGAGAGTTGTGGATCATCCGCAAATCCCTATTTTGTACGTACAGTTTCTGCTTCAGTGTGGTTTGATGGAGGGCCGTTTTGATTTATGCTTCTTGGGAGGCCCGAAAGCCTTCGACGTAACGATAACAAAAATACAACGAAGCGACAACGAAAAACAACCTGTTGATTCGTCCCGAGCATTGCTTATGGCAGTTAATCGGTAACGGTTGACACCAGCCGTTGGACTATGATCACTTATATTTTAGTTAAGTGGCTACACATCTTTTCTGGACTGAAACACAATCATGTTCCTATTGTATATAAATTTAATGCGTCCTTCTTTGTAGCTGTGGTTGTTATATAAATATAACGTAACAAAAGTTCAATTTGCTTTAAATTTTGTGTGAAACAGTGTTTCTTGCTTTAATGATATCATAATTCATTATTTTAGTAGGCACACTGTCCCATGCACTAAAGTAATTTTCATTTTTATAGTCTTATAGTAGGTACTAGATATAGTCAGGGTAAAGGTGTAATACCTACATTATGCCAGTACATTCTATAACTATCAAATTCTTTCTTAATTTAACTTTAACGACCAGTTAAAACTACACATATAATAATGTCGTGCACACAAACAATATGACATTCAATTTAACTATTTTAGATAATATACTGGTTATTATTAAGTGAGGCGCAGTTTTTATTCTTATAACCCTATCAACATTTTTAAACAGATGGAATGCATTGAGTTCGACATTTTCACCGTATTTCGTATTGAATTTCCGTAACAATGAAACATAATTACTGCACCTGTCAAGACGACTTTCGTTTTGAATTCGATTTAGTTTTACTTGGTTTTTGATCTCTTGCAAAAATGCGCTCATATTATTGGTCTCTTTTTTGAAGAGCAAAGCGCACCGCAACTACTCCACTGTTGGTTAATACCACGAGCGCAGTAAAAATAAAATACTACAAAATACTACAAAATGTCGTATTACAATTTTTCAGAACAATATTCTTCATTCGCCTCGTTCACAATTGGCTAGAGGCCACAATAACTCGACCAAGTGTGGTCATAGTCACCTACTTACTGGGACAACACAGTTTTGTAGACTATTGTTATTTGGTATCGTTTTGAAAATGTGCTTTAAGATTTCCTATGTTTTTCACAATGTTTTGTATAATAAATGAGCTCTTTTACTGTTATTAAAGTTTCATAAACAAATCTTGTCATAAATACTTATTGATCGATACAGAAATAATGATGACCATAATACTAGTCGGACAAATGTTGTTGCCGCGGAAAAATCGACGTAATTGATACAGCAATTAGCGATTACTACGGAAAATTGTCAATTTAAAAGCTCCGCGAAAAACTATTGTTCATAGAAATTTATATATACTTACCCATTTTATTTCATTTATATATCTCTCAAAGGTTGAATATCCTCTTGTTCCTTATATCTACGTAACTTATTGATAAGTTACATAATTTCAGATTGATATGTTAGTGATAGTGCTGAGTCAGTGAGTTATTTTAAGTGCATCGGCGCCCACAGTCCGACAGTTTGTGTCGATCGTAAATGATCGACCGAGTTATCCAACCGCCGACGCTGTCGGTAATTGAAGGGATGACCGCAAGTGACAAAATGTTCTAAGCACTGTCGTGCTTCAGAAGGCACGTTAAATCGGTTGTTCTGGTTCAGGTTCAGGCCATGTTCAGGTTCGAACACTATAAAAACTTCCGACCCATAAGTTGTCCAGTCCACTGATACATATTACAGCATCATGGTGGAGGCGCTCTTGGCCTCCACAATTACGTAGAGTGACATGAACAATGCAGTGGGACGATAATTGGTTGAAGCCATTAAGTCACATCTCACTTTGATCTATAATGTTAAATGGCACGGCTTATCTATATTTAGATAGGTAGTTAAAATTGCTTAAGAATCAGTTCAACATAATACTCTTATAAATGTAGCTTGATTTCAAATGAATTTACGTGCTTTTTATTAAATTATTACTTTTATTAAAACTATTACTTTTAATGTACAGTAATCTATAATCTCAGAAATGAAAGTCACAGCTAATTCCGTAGTGAAATCAATTAAATGTTGAATATAAGTTTTATTGTTAGTTTATCAAATTTGCATGTTTATAGGTGTATAATAGACACACATATCATACATTTTTTCTGTGTTAATAGCCGACAAACGAGCAGACAAGCCACCTGATGGTAAGTTGTCAACGTCGCCCATGAACATTAGTAACACTAAATGTATCACTGATGCGTTGTAGGCCAAGAAATAAGAAGAAAGAAACACGGGCTCACAAGACCCCAGCCGGAACACGGCAAGTCGTTTATCGGTTGATTCAAGCAGGAGGGCGCTAGCTGGCCAGGCAGGCTTCCCAAAAAGATAATAATACCAATAATAATATAAATGACTTAATAATAATAATCCCTACCACCAAGCAAGCTTCTGTCGCCTCTTAGGACATCCTGCTCTGCCAGCATGGGATTGGGGCGAGTATATTAGTCGTCCCCAATATGGCCAAAAAATTTTTTATAAGGCAATTGATTTTTCTTATTTTTATTGATTGTATTGTATTTTGCCGCCGTCTTTCACAAAATTCTCATCTACACTATACACTAAATGCCTCTAGGGATTACTGACATTTAGATTTATACAATATTATTTATTGTTTTATTATCATTATATGATTAACATTGATTATGTTCAAGTCGATTATCATGCCTAAATTAGTGGTAGTGGTAGTACGTATAATACAACGTTTAATATAACACTATAATACTATAATAGATGTGTAAATATTTATAATAAAAATCCATTCCAATTCACAGAAATGCCATATTGTAAATTTAAAAGTCACGTTAAAGGCATTCTTATGCGGAAAGGTTATTACAAATGTAAAGATTACTTTCATGATAAGACTGCTTGAAAATTAGGTTAATTTTAAGTCAGTTTAAGTACGTTCTATAAATTTGAGTAGGAAAAAAAACTCCTCTGGAGTTTCTTGCCGCTTGTTCTTCCGGAACTACTCACGGTAGGGATTTGTTGAAGCGATGGTGTAGTTTGACGTTCGAAAAGTGTTTATGAAAACTAACTTCGAATAAAATATTATTTCATTTCATTCTGTTCCCTCCCGTCCCGTTCCGTTCCGCTCCGCTTCGTTCCGTTTCATTTCATTTCATTTCATTTCATTTCATTTCATTTCATTTCATTTCATTGCATTGCATTCCATTGTAATGCATTGCATTTTATTTCATTTCATTGTTAAATCGGTAATGAATTAGATTTATGACATAAAATATATACAATGATGCTCCATTACTAGGGCTAAGGCTCACCAGGGCTTGGGCCAGTCAGTTCAGCACACTGTCCAATTGGTTATAGATTAAATCAACTTTTGAAAACACAACGGAAAATTCTCAGACACAAGGGCTTCTTGACAATGTTTTCCATCTGTGAAAAATGTGATTATTTAATAATATTTACATTTATTTACAACTAGCAAACTGACCTCGCTTCGCTTCGGATAAACTACGCCTTACGCTAAAAATTGGAACTATATTATTTTAAATTAATTCATAACTTTTTTGTTTATGGACGGCATGAAATGAGACATACTGTAAATATTAAGTGGAGCTTACTGCAATACATCAATGAAAACCGTAACGCAATCGGATAAGCGATTTCTGAGATTAGTGCGAACAAACGCGCAGACAAAAAGACAAAAATTCTAACAACTATTGTTTTGGATTCTACTGCGTTAATAAAGGCTCCTAACTGTAGATTTTCTCATATATCCTTAATATATAAAAAGCGATCAATTAGAATTTTCTTATATGCAGATATGTATGTAACAGTACTTTAATATTGTTATTTCTATGTGCGTCATTGATATTGTTTTGGTGTTGTGTTTATGGCCCGGTAGTTGCCAAGGAGAAGTTATTTACTGAATTTATATTGAATGTAAGCGAAGGACTCAAACGGCCATAAAACATTTACCAATGTCACTAATACTATTAGCAGAAAATGTTCTCTCTTTACCTAGTTGAAATGTTTTATATTCCATTACAAATTACAGTTACATAGGCTAAATTTATTTATTTATTTTATTTTTAGTAAAGAAATAGTAAGATATTTCAAGTACAAAGTTATAACCAGTCACAAAATCTTCCTCACAGATTATGACGCTATTTTTATCAATACATAGAAAAATTTACAAGGAAATTATATACATGAAATATGATATATTTATAAGCGCCTAATAAAAGATGATTATCTATCGTTTTTTGTGTGGTTATCTAGTATTTGTCAACATCAAGATTACCTTTCCCGACTGAAATGAATACAATAAATTAAACTACAATTTATTACTACGAACATAATAGTTTAAAATATTGGCTTTAACTATTGACGGTGGGAGCCATAACGCCCATTCTCCTATTTGTTAGAACGTAAAACTCAACTAGCACGAGTGAAAGTTAAAATACTTAACGATTCTAAAGAGGTGTCATTAGCATTTAGAACGATATCAATGTCAAGGCGTATTCTGGCGGAGAATCTGGCGAAGGGCCAATATAACACAGGTTCACCTCTGCCGTAACTCTACAAGGTTTGTAATAGGACATTAAAACATAACATATACATTAAATACAATAATTACGTAAGAAAACAATTTGTGAAATTGTATTATGTTAAAAAATATACTACCCAGATCTAGCTAAGCTAATGTAAGCTAAGCTAACGGTGTGTATTTTTATTGGGAAACAACTATGAAATCTCAATCTACGATGAAAGGTCTGCGATCTTAAATCATAAGATGCGATGAGGTTTGGCCCCGTTTTCATGCAATATTTGAATCATGATAATATCAAAGACTTCTCCAACTTATTTTAGAACATCATCATACAGAAGTTCCTAGTTTGATAGGTTTTTTGCTTCAATAAAATACGTATATAATCTTAACTTGAAATTATTAATTGGCGTTTGACATTAATTTTCAAATAGCTGTGTATAACACTAGTTCATTGATGATTAGACAACAAAAAGTTTGTGTACTTACTATTAATTAATTATTCATATTTTGTCCCTCCCGGGTAGAGCCCGACAGGGACACCGCGCTCAGAGGACTCCGGTTGCGTTTCTATGGAGATCCCGGAGTCCTTTACATAGCGTTGAGGAAGGTCACCGATGGGATTTTAGTGCGGTAAAAATCTAACATAACCCGGCGTCGCTCCCATGGTACCGGGTAACTTTTGAAGGGTAACGGGTAACGTTACCCACTCGAAAACAAAAAAGGGATCTATTTATATAAGTACATTTGAGTTAATTAATTATTTTGTATTTTATTATGTCAGCGGTATAGTTAGTAAAAATGCACGATTGTTTTTCGCCATAATGGGGAGGAAAACACAATTTATCATGTAAGATATAACGATCTATGATAATATAACGTAATTATTACGTGATAAATGGTTTTATTTTTAATCCGAAATCTAAATGACATATTCAACTGTATACATTATTACAGATCCGTGTTCTAGTCCTATTAATGATAACCCATATAGTTATTGTTAAAGGGCAGTACATTTTTTTTTGCACCCAGACAAAGTAGAATGGGCTACCCTCCGGAAAGCGCGAGAAAGGGGTGGTGAATGCTCATAGTATACCAGCACAGCCGGCTGCGCTGGTTATGTGGGACTCCCGTGAAACTTAGGGGCCTACCCACTAAACACCACCCGATGTTGGTTTTGGCCTTATGGCCTCTAAACCGTTATCTGATGCGACCCCTCATGGGTAGGAGGGGCGCTAGCGTCACCCCGTAGGGAGCATCCGAACGTGAAGTGGCACTTTCTAACAGAGATTTAAAAACTATAATACATCGTCTATACGATGAGTACTATAATGAATGTGCGTTAAGCGCCTAATAATTTACAAGGAGCTGAAAAGGTCGCTGTGCTCCGCCACGGCGATTAGTCGCTCCAGAGGGGAGTTCGCGGATCTAAGTTTACGTGCAAGCACGGAAATTTCGTGGATGTTGACGTTTTGGATAGCGTCGAAAACTGTTTTAATGTCCTCAGCTAGTGAGGGATTGCCTCCCCGTGCGCAACTCTGTGAAGGTGCGGCCTGAGGCCTCGGGACACTCGAGGTGATCGGGACTGGCCGTGGGTTGTCTACTGGGACCTGAGGTGAGGGGGGTTGCGATAGCAACATTCCTACCCAATGGGTAGGGCAGTACAGAACAATATTAGAACTTTATAAAGTTGCAAAGCCAGTCACATGTTCGTCATAAAACGATACGATGTGGTCAGGTCAGCAGAATCAGTAAGAATTCCATGTGAAGCGAAAATCTCGTCGAGTGTGTAGACACTCACAATACTCTCACTCACTCGGACACTCACAATGTCAATAGACAGTAGTCTCTATTGACCAATTTACAAAGACGCATCACTTAAAACTTCATTTGATAATATAAAAAATACTTTACTAATTTAGCACCTAGCGGACGATCCATAGTTAAATAGTTTATTATTCACTTAACTATCCATGCTTTTTAATAATAATAATCAAATGTATAAAACTATGATTTAGTGAATAAATTGGAACTTCCAATGAACATCTATAATTAGCAACAATTATTATATTTAATTGATTTATCTTATCAAACGTTAGACGACTTTATATTATGTTGTTTAGAGTTAGATAAGTAATATTGTATTCATAAACAATTTGCAACTTGTTATTAAAATGTAAGTAACTATTAGTTATTAAGTCTCTTCGTTCTATTTTATCGATTTATATACAAATCAATATACCTACTTGAAATATTGAGAGTTTTTTATCACGAAAGATCGTCTATTAAGTTTAGATTACACTGTAAAATTAATGTATTCATTTTTCAAAATATTCCACGTCGATTTTATTCTTTATTTGATCGTAGAAAGAGGTCAAAATAAGATAATCACAGTACGATTGAGAAATTGAGAGACAACACAGTTCTATTGACATTTTTAAATCCCAATTAAAGAACTCAGTTCAAAAAAATTGTGATATAGTTGAGAGATTAGAGTGGTATCGTAATTACTCCATTTCTTACAATAGTTTGTATTATTATTAAGCCTGAACTAGGGATGTTCTGGATATGAAATTTCGGATCTGGATACGGATATACGAATAATATTGTGCCAGTATCGGTTACGGTTACGGATATGAAATTATTTCGGATTACACATATAATAAAATTCTAACTGATCGCTTTCTTTACAAGAATGGTACATGAGAAAAAATATTATTAGGGGTCTGTATTAACACAATATAATAGTTATAGTGATAAACACAAAATAATAGTTGTTAGAATTTTTGTCTGTTTATCTGTGTGTTTGTTTGTGCTGATCCCAGAACCGGCTTGACCGATTATGTTCTGGTTTACACTAATGTATTGAAGTAAGCATCACTTAATATTTAAAGTCCCTAAATATTTAAAGCAAAGATATTTCTAATTCATAGAACGAGAAAAAACCCAATCCTAACACAATGCAGGTGCTATTTTTAAACGTAACACGTACCTAGTGTTTCTAAAGCGAAGCCAGGGTGGTTTGCTAGTATATATATCATATGAATACTAAAATTTATGGTTCAAACGGAGATAATAATTGTTCAATGAATATAGGATGCTCCCGCATCCTTAACGCCTTATTCAATTGACTGAATTCTAATACAATTCGCTATTGTGGAATAGGTATTTATTAGTCACACATTTAAAAAGTCTGCTCATTCTTAAATACAAGCTTCGATGTCATCGACTCGTTCTTATTCTATATATGTATAGTTAAAATGAATTTAAAGGGATGTACGCTCCCTTAATAAATAAAGAATGTCGTCTATTTACTTTTATTGATTTATTATTATGAAAAAATGGTCGAATGTTTTCTAAATTGGATATAGGATATCCGATGTATTCGATATAATAGGAAGGTGAAAATCGCTATTTAATAATAAAATATAATATGTTGACTGACATTGTTGAAATTAAATTGAATTGACGATATTGTTAATTATTGGAGTTATAATATATTTTATAAATCACTAAATCTTGCCAGGAATTTCGCCCGCATGAATCGTTAATGCGGGTCAATATAATGTAACAATAAATTGGAATTTTAATTTGACCCATAGAACTTTAAACTGCACAACCGGTTCATTCATGATTAAGATGTTTTTACATATCACTCGTAAAATAGAAGAAAATAATTCATTGAGTCCATACCGATCTCCTCTGCTCCCAGTGTGCCTTACTAAACAATACATGGAGCTATAGCGTAGTGTCCTTATTTTGGAGGTCGCTGGACTGAGTACTATCCAACTCATACTCCTACTTCAAAGCTCACAGTCTTTTTGTTTTGCCCGGCTAGCTACTATCCTTCTACTAATTAACAACTGTCACATATTTTTAATGTGGTTTGTAAACAGTAGAGATGTTATGGAGCTCCATAGCCGTAACCGAAACTATGGGATATCCGAAATATAAATATATCTAAAACCGTAACCGAATGTGATAAAAAAGTTTCGAATAATTTCGGATACGGGCAGAGTCTAAATGAAATACGTTATGCCAGGTTTTAGCTGGCCAAGCTGACACATTAGCCGCGACGTTCTCATTTTAGACAGTTTTTATTATTTCTTTTTTAGGGCTATTGTTATATTCTGTTATTATAATATCACATAATACCTAGAAATATAGTCAAACCTTGTAAAGTCATTATATTATTTTTCAAAGCTGTAAATCATCTAATATCCATAACCGAAATTATCCTCACACCTATGAGGTCACATAAGGTGAAGTGGTCCATCACTATGGTTCGCTGATGTCGGTAGTAATGAGCTCAATAATGTTAAGGGGTTTAAGAAATGGGTGTTTGCCCCTTTGCTTTAACGTCTCATTAATTTTATAATGCGTTTTGATACTTATTCTGTGAGTTGAACTGAGCAGCCGTGTCGTTTAGTTCGACACAAATTGGTTGTAGCCGGTGACAAATCAGTTGTTATCATGCGTTTTTTTTTTTTTGTCATTAGTGCAAACGGATAGTTCGGTAGATTGGCGACGTTCCGTGGCTAGTGTTGTTGATTGTCACAGGACATGAGACTGTGCGGACTAGTCTGCGAAAAGATATAACACTTTCCAAGTGTAGAGAGAAATGTATTTCACGCGGAAATCCGAACAGAGGACGCGACTTAATGGAAACCTGTATTAGAGTTATGTAAGGACTTGCCTTAAGTATTACATACATATCTATCGTGCGACTACAATAAAACATCTCGGACTAGACGCCTGCCGAGTTTACTGTCTTCATGTGCAAAGCCAAATGGTATTAAATACGTAACGACATTGGCATAGGTCTCGGGCACTGCAAATCTGATTAGGTAAGGTAATTGGCAACCGTGCAAATTACTAGCTCGTTGAGCCCGGTGACTGTACATAGAGTCTCGTGCTTCGTCAGCTTTACTTTCCTACTTTATTATAACAACAAAGGGTTAGGTTAGGTAAGTGGTTGCATGAGCGGAGATTGATTGAATAATTCTATTTATATTACAGTCATGTATCAAATCTAATGCTGCCAACGAGAATATTCTCGTCATCTAAATTGTCGGAAGCATTTCAAAGTTATATAAATGTTATCGTACATTTCTCGATCCCAATGTCAATCAGAAATCAGTTTTAGAGTAAAATATATATTTTTACGCTACTAATTTTATGAGTAGAGACAAAAAAAATACAATTTATATTATAGACTGCCTAAACACCCTCGCTTCTTTTTAGAAAAAAATACGTCTTACAGTTAGAAATTGCATCTGTATTATTTTAAGAATGGGTTTATTTTGTTCTATGAATTAGAAATATATTAATTTTTACCTTTTTTATTTGTGGATTGATTGCAATGATACAACTTTTAAATAATCAGTGATACTTATTGCAATGCATTAATTAAAACCATAACGAAATCGGTTACGTCGTTTCTGAGATTAGCGCGCACAAACATACAGACAAACAAACAAAAAATCTAACAACTATTCTTTGGGTTCGATTTTGTTACTAAAGGCCCCTAATAATAGTTTTTTCTCGTGTGTCCTTCATGCAGAGAAAGGGATCAGTTAACATTTTATTATATGTATAATATTGCAGTGTCTAAATATATACATTGTATATAACTGGAACAGACAAAGTTGTTATCATAAACAAATTGTAGGTAATTTTTCATGTGCATGTGGGATGTGTATTTATGTTTAATGAACAGTTTCGTGGCTGTTGTTGCTGTGTGTACAAGCAATTGTTATTAATTTACTAGCGATTATGATCGGCAGTGACGAGTAGATGAAGACTCGTTAAGTTTATCGTCGGCGACTGACTTTTCCTGACGAACAAATACTATTATATTGACATTCCCACACGAGCCCCAACCCTCAGTATGCGCTCCTTGCGACTCGTGTTACTTGCTGTAACGGGTCAGTACACTGTCAATAATATTTTTAATTCCAGGATTCTTATTTTAACCTTGACATCAGACGTTTTTAGGCCGCCGTATCAAAATAAATATAGTGTGTCGATATCAATACCTAAAAGTATAGGCGTTTCTCCAATGAATGAATCTTTATAGTCTGTATTAAACAATAGTTATATTTAGATTACCGCTCACGGGTAACTGTGCGAAGTTTGTTAGGGGCGCCAAAGTTTTTCATAGAACAAATTACATTTCTATTTTTTAACTATATTCTAAAACTACTTTTTTGCAACTTTGATAACTTTTTGTATGATAAGTTTTGTACTAAATAAAGAATACCAAAAATACATTCATGTATGTTTACTATAGCATTAACATTAAAGAAACGCCGCTCGATTTGCAAGAGTTGGAGTCAGAGTTTTGATGACGGATTACAGTCGTGTTAATACGAGAATAGAAATTACTGCGTAACTGTACCGCAATTTTAGTATTTAAAATTTCTCTCTCTTCTTCTTTTAGCCGTTACTAAACTAAACTACTAACTTCTGCCATTAAACCCCCAATTTGACAATGTAATTTCAGAATCAGGACTCGAATCAGCCCATTATCTCTGTTCTCCACTATAGTATAATTTTTTCTCCGTGCAGTTTGCGTCATAAAACGTCGGAGCGGTGAAGCGAGTATTTTGCTCTCTCTCCCACTCACGGGCCTTATGGGCGGCATAGTGATGCGCATTATTGTTGTCGATAAGCGTTATCGATAGTGTATTTAGTTTTGTCATTATGTGGGATAGTGATAAAAATGAAAGAAAAATAGATAAAACAACGTATTTATTAAAATAAGAAAAATGATGATTTAAAATAAATTATTAATTGGGTATGTATGTATTAAAAAAACTATAAGTACAAAAGTTAAGAATGTAACAAGTTATATTAAAAATAAATATAAATACTTATATCTAAGTTTAAATTTGCACCCTTTGTGTACAGCACCGCCGCCGTGCACCTGCTTTCGATGACTCATTTGTTTTTATCGATAATGGCGTTGCGTCCGCGCAACATGCTCACCGCCCTAGCCGGCTTATCTATTATGACCCAAACTGCACGGAGAAAAAAAAATACTATAACTGTATCATCTGATGTTTGAATATTTATTTAAATATTTCGAACTTACTATCCTTTTAATGATGATAGTTGTAAATTTGGCACCTTCGGTCCTTCGAAAGGAGTTGGTTATTTGAGATGTGTATCATATCACCATTATTGTTGGGTGGATAACCAATTATTTATCGTTTATCTATTTTTATACTTAAGTGTTAGTTGTACATTATTGCAAGTCATACCCAAAACCTCTTCATACTTTCCACCTCAAAAGATATTTTTTATAACTCATTCTTATAACTAAAAGTTGTAGCAGGTATCATAATTTCAAACTCTTTTATTTGCAATCATTCGGTGCCGATAGTGAAGTAACGGGAAAGCCGCGTCGCAGCGCCATGAACTTTTGTTGTTTTTCGGACTCTGAATATTTCAAAGAATCTGGGATTTTAGAGAATTGGTTAGTATCAAAAGTCATCATATCAAACCACTCTTGATTAATAACTTCATCGTATTCACCCTTCGAAATTCCATTATGTATATATATTTTGAGCTTAAGGCCAAGCAAAAAAATGTGTTATTGTGAATTATAATAAATTTGCATTTTCTGGACGTATGACATTCTGCGTTTTCGATAACTAAGTCCTATTGATATTGATGTATTTTTTTATATTGTCGCGATTCTGTGAGGTTTAAAGTACAGATTTTCATATAACTCAATGAAAAAATTTACAAGAGTAAGAAAATGTTTTAATAAATTGGAACTAACCGAACGATCGACTTCGATATTGATATTGGCGGCTTTCTCCAGATACAAATCTAGTTCGAATCGAATCAAATTTTATTCCAATTAATTTAAAATCAAGATCCATGGACCAAATAACGACGATGTTCAAACGTGGGGACTAAATTTTCTAACTTCAGCACTTCTTATTAAATTTCCTAATTTTTGATGCACATATAAAAATGGGTGATTTCTATAATTCCGTCATTGGTACAACTATTGGAACTGCTGCGCATGTTTGATTGATCTTTCAATGTTTAATTGTATTGCATTCCAAATAGTATTCAATGCCTCCAACGTATGAGTAATCCTAAGATAATTAAGATCTATGGGATAAAGTAAACAAAAGATAAACGGAATATCATTTGACTTAAAAAAAATAGAAGATATATTTCTTTCTCAAATAATTTCGTACATATTGTTTGTCCCCAAATACCGACATTATATCGATTTTATGTAATAGTACACAAGTTAATATTAAAACAGTGCCATCTAGTGGCGACATAAAGAACCCGACGGCATAACAACAATGCCGAAGTCTATTAATCTCGAACATTTTATACGCATGTATACTTATTTCGCATAATTATCATCTGTGTACACCTAAATCTACTTATTTATACATATGTTAAATCTTTTAAGTATTTGGTAATTAACTTCACCTTCAGCAAAGCAAGATGTGGAACAATTTTAATGACGAGATCGATGGCGCATATCCGTTACATACTCCCATAATTTAAACATCATGACTTGCTATTTGAGCCGTGGAGGGCTGTGTTCTGAATAAATATTTTTGTTATTAAACATGAAAATCCGCTTAATACCAAAAAATAATTGCTAAATTAAAAAGCTGTGATATGATATATATATCTGTATACCCACACACAAGCATACTTACATCAATACACGGACAAAATAGTTGTAACATAAATATTCAGATGGAACGCAACATTAACGCAAAATTAATAATTAATTCATCGGGTTGAGAGAAGTATGTTTTGAAAATGGGGTCAGGACTATGAGCACATGGGACCAATGTTGATTATCGGCGTGGGCGATGCACAAATGTTCCTGGACAATTACGAACAGCCACAACTACTCGCCGGCTGCCATCATAGGCCCAATTATAGATAATTGTAAAACCATAGACACAGTTGACGCTGTATATAATGGAAATACATTAAGAGGTCCTATCAACTCACATCACTTACCAATTCCTATCTATTCCGAGTCGCCGATAATAAAATAGGTACAATCTCGCATTTTATGTTAGAAGCACCAACTTTAGAATTTAAATTAAATGATGTCATGTCCAAGGAATGCAAATGTAGTTTACGAGTACGAATATTTAAATAAAATAAGAGACGTATATACATACTGTTAGTGCGATTTTTTATCCCTCATCATAATTCACAAATATACTCGTACCACAGATGATATTACATTAATTTGATGCGATATGAGAACCCGATCAGATCCAGTAAAGAAAACAAACAATACCGGAAGATTTTAAACATTTGTTTTTAAACATTCCCCGTAACGTTTCTTATCTAATGTAAAGCAAGAGATGAAGATGCTAAGTAGATTATCACTTGATATAAAGGTGGAAGAAAACATTGTAGACAAGTGTAAATGTACAAGGTTCCCATATTATGTTTTTAAATGCGTGAGAAAATTACTGATATGCACCGACGTACATCAACATAGCATACATACTGACGTATATTAAACTTGATAGGGTTGCTAACTTTTCTACTACATAATTATAAAGTACTTATATACAATTTTAGAGCTGGCAAGTAAAAAGCTCAGTAGAGAGTAAATGTCGATACAAAACATAAGTTCAGGTAAAGAATAGATGATTAATATATGATACTAATGACACTTCGAGCTTATCTGCAGAAATTAGTGTTATCAATTTCAAGCTCGACTATCGTTAACGGATACTCTTTGTTAAAATTCGCCAATTTAGTTGTTATGGACACGAATAGGTTTAAAAAAACTCGACGGCGGTGTTTACTATAAAATTTTGCCTCATAAATGTTACTCTTCTTTTAACCATTACAAAACATAATTTTATATACTACGAGCGTATTGGGGCGTGGCCGTCATTATGATGTTATTTATCTTAAAAGGAGACGATATATACAGGTGTAGAGCTAGGAGCACATTGAGGAATAACTTAACTATAAAAAATTGAGAATCTGCGGAGGGAAATTGAGTTATGATACATTGGGCTTGAGCATCGATTAAGCTTATTAGTTCAACGTTTAGGGATTATGTTTATTTTGAACATACGTCATTAATTTCAGTTGCACATATATGGCAAATGAAAGATAACATAAATATAAGACAATATTTTCATTCATTTAAATGAATTATGATAATATATCGACCTAAAACTGGCGAAATCACGATTAAACCCTCACACAAATGGAGTTGAGAAGCACTCAGGCACAGCCACAATGTCGCCTAGTGGCTTTATTCTATTGTGTTGCCGGATTCATTCACATCGAATATTTTGTAAACTTTTTGATAAATTGTTTAGATATTTATGATAGTGGTATGTAAATTTTAAATGGCAATAAACAATGTTCATTTTAATGTGACGTGCATTGTTTCAATTATCCAAAAAAGAAAATCGTTACAAATCTTATTTATTTGATTTACTTGTACGTGACGTAACTTTGCCTTTATACATTAGGTAACAAGTTATTATTTAGGAGCCTAACAATTTACTAACAATCTAATTGACACCCAAAATGTAAACTACTTACATTTAGACGCCTAGTGAAACAACAACCATTAATGTAGAAACATTTATGAGTACGGACAGTGTCGAATGACTTAAATTAGAAGTGATACTCAAGGTTGAACTCGTTCGGGTCCGTCCGAGAGTGCCTGTACGCGGGCGTCTAGGAACGTGACATTCTCTTATGTAATTGACAGAGTCAGCCCTTAGTAAGAGAGGTGCTTCTGTTAATAACTATGTTGCTATATTAGTACTTCTGTCTGAACGTAGTTTCCCGATAAGGACTTAATGCGTCATGCTTATATAACTGTGTAATGTTGTCTTTCAGATCTGAAATCTACGTAGATATATCTGCTATTAAAGTAATTAGTGTCTGATACTACGAAGTAGATTTCGAACTACGTTCACAAATATGGATATAAAAAAGTCGTCGAGGTTTCCGTGTACGTGAACCGGAGATTGCGAAATATTTGATGCTATAAAAGAGAAACAAAAGAGGCAACCATGCTGTCATATATGGTGCCGGTGGACGAGAAGCCTCCGCCAGTGCCGGGCAAAGGTAGACTCGCCCTGGAACTTGTAGGGAGCCCAGGAAGCCCAGAATCTGCAGCCAGAAAAATCAAGTCAAATATATCCAAGGATTCGTCGTCAAGCTCATTCGCCAGCGATCTAACTATATCGTCATCAACTCCTACGGGGGCTCACGAAAAACCCAAGCATAAACTTCTTAGTAATGGCAGTAAACACACCTCTCTAAAAAGGTCAGTAACTTTGTTGTTCTATGTAAGTCTCGTTGCGACAGTCGAAAAGAAAGTTAAAGTTCACGAACAGTCTTGGGGTTTCAATTAAAAGGTTACAATTTCTTGTCGACTGTCGTTACAATACATTGTGTTGTGTTACCAAGGCTAAAGAGGTTTCATAAAAATATTAGGGATAAAATTTATTTATAGGAATGTTGGTGTTGTTACGGACAGGCCTAAATCATTTCGCAATACAAATTGTCCATTAGGTCATCGTCTGGTTGAAATGTTGTTCAACAAGAGAACAATGAGAATAGTTATAAGAAAAAATGAGCATTAATACTGTGTTAATTGTAAAACTCATTAGTTTTAACGTAAATCGAATGCTTGGAATTCTTTTACTAGTTTTATGTTTAATTCTAATACTTTTAGAAAGTCTATTTAAATACAACACAATACAAATTAATTCAGTGTATTTTATTTATTATAAGGGATTTCAATAAGCACAAATACACCATTCTGATGCTGGTTAGATTGAACAAAAACAAAACGCAAAAAATTATATCAACTTTTTATTTAATTAAATATATAGAAACTGTAGTAATATATTAAACAAATAAACTCGCTATCGATTAGTGGCTGTTGTAAACAAATTTAAGGTCAATTTAGAATATTTCACGACCTTACATAGTTTTTTTCATCCCACACATCGGGGAGTCTCACAGGAATCTTGGTCAACCATGACGTGTAGATTTCTAACTGGCAGTCTGGTCTGAAAGCGAATAAAATATATAAAATATCCGCCAACAAGACGAGTCAATAAAAACATGTCGATGGAAACGACAAATCGTTACACAAACGTAATGAATGTCGAAACATTTAAGGTTTAAACTCTGCTGTCTATATGAAAAGTGGAACACCTCGAATTTTAGAACGCGCAGAACTCACAGGCAAACATAATAAACTGTTTTACGTTTTATAAAACGAAAATGACTAAATATAATGTAGAACTCAACTATAATATTGTACGCCTCGTCTGGCACAAAATAGTAATTTATATTCACAAAATCACACCAAATATGCCTATTGTTCACAATTCAATTATTATGATTATGATAACTTTTTTTATCGAAATTTATTTGAACCTAGTTGTGGCACTTATCGTAACCTCAGGAGAATTAAATAAAATACATAATATGTACTTGCTTCAATTATCATAT
Source organism: Megathymus violae (assembly GCA_003671415.1). Classification (NCBI taxonomy): domain Eukaryota; kingdom Metazoa; phylum Arthropoda; class Insecta; order Lepidoptera; family Hesperiidae; genus Megathymus; species Megathymus violae. The sequence continues at coordinate 425,317 of PDGT01000004.1, read as the reverse complement.
TTTTTGATTGACTTGAAAACATGGTAAATATTTAATTAATATTCAGTAAGTATGGTACAACAAAAGGATTTATCGAAGGGGAATGAAAAACAGAAGACATGATAATATTTTAAAAGAACTGTTTCCACGCCTCGTGTCTTCAACATAATAAATAATATACTGACCTGTATGTAATACAAAACTTTAAAGGAACAAAAAGACGAGAAACGAGAGAGAAAAATAAGCACCTTACTTGCAGTGCAGTAAAAAGACTTCCTTTGACATTCTGATATTGCTTGGAACGCTCAAAGACACATGTTAGATACCCAGCCTATGCATACAAACTAAACGGAATGTTGTGCTTTCATGGCTTGCAAAAAAATCACTTGAAGGAATCTTTTGGGATTTGGCATTGTGAATAGCTACAAAATACCGTAATAACTGAACGTGAAGGAATTTATTTCAGTAGCCTTTGAACAATAATGATAGAACAAAAAATTGATCACAAACTTGGCAGCGAGCCATCCGATAACGCCGGTGGAAGTGATGGGCACTGGTTTTAATATTTTCGTGATTTCCAATTTGCTTATTCCATGTGTAAGACCATCTGCGGTTTCTTGACGAATCGCGTCTGACTCGAGTAGAGTTTGTCTGAAATTGAGATACAATTACGTTTTAATAAGATGCACATAAAAAATGTGTTAACAATTTTTAGTAACTGATAAAACTATGATATAATTTTACTAGTTTGTTGATTTTATTATTACAAATTATTTTTAATTGGATATAATTATTTACATTACAGTGTCAAAGATTGGTTTATTTTTCAAATTATGCAAGGTAAAAATAAGCATTATTTGTCAAGACACACAAAATAAGATAATCCCTGTTTACGGAAAACGATAGCAGATCAACTACAGCAAGCAAATTGTCTTTTATTGATACGATACCGTTTGATAGAAATTGTGCAGACGTGGATAGTCTATTGTTAGTAAAACGGAAGACTTTAATCCAACATAAGAAACATTCAACTTCTTTAGGATTAATGTATTACGTACAATTTTTCTTTGCGTAAGTAAAATAAAATTTGCGTTCCTGAATAAAACCAGAAATCGATAATATATAATAGATATGTATGCCTGTTATGCTTGTAAATATATGATGCGCAATAAAATTAACGGCAATTTTAATTGATGATAATAATTATGTACTAATTATTAAACGTACTGCTATAGGTGTTGATACATAAATAAAGCTGCATAAAAATATATTATTTTAGATAATTAAACTACCTTCGTTCGTCTAGTAGCCAACTCCATCTGTCGAACCACTGTTGGCGACATATATCAACTTTCTTCCACTGTGCCCGCATTTGAAAGGCCTCGGTGTTCGGGTCATATTTAGGAATACCAATTTCCTTGGCCATTGTTCTTGTGCAAGATAAAACGACCGAATTTATCGAAATTCTAGTTAACTTCAATCAAAATTTAATCTGACTATTAATTGGCTTTAGATAACGTTAACCTAAACAATAAAAGTTTAGTTTCCGATTGTTTTAATTACTCAATAGCTGTTACGTTAATGGAAAAAATATGTCCATAGTTTTAGTTAGTGTACTTCAAGACAACAATTACATTATGTAAAAATAGCCAAAGACGTGTTATAATTAAAAAGCGAGTTTGAGTTGAGTTATGGTTATTATCCGCTATAGTATAATATTGCATTCATATAACAATCAGCCAACTCAGGCTCAAAGGAACCCATTGAAATAATAGACAGAATAATCCAGAGCCTGTTATGGCTAAAGTGGGACAGGCATCACAAAGAATGTTAAGCAGCTTCTCGCCAATACGGAAGTATAATAAGTGTAAAAGTTTACGTGACCATAGCGTTACCTTAAAAGGCACTAAGTTGGTCGATTAGAAAGTCTGTTATAAAGCAGAGTAGGTATGCGTAACTATGAAGGGTGTAAGATAATAAAAACAAAGCAAGACTTACCAAAAAGGAAAACAAATATATATCTAAACGTATGTACAATATTTTATATCAACACCCAATACGTTAGCGCTTTTTTGACGTAATAAAAATGTCAACGTTGACAAAGAAAAGGGAATGTTGGAATCATGAATGAGATTTTACCTTTATGTCAAACTTCACAGTCACCAGTGTTGATTTTCTTCTTTTGAGAATAAAATCAAAATAAATTATTTAAAATTCACTTCGCCCTTTGTGACTAATTATTGTTTAAAGTAAGTAATGTACTAAGTTTTTTTTCTTTCGACATTAAATTCAGACATATTCGTATTCATACAAAAAAATTATGTTGATATCTAAGTTTTTCAGTAATTTATCCTAGTCCCGTTCTTATACAGAATATCAATAACAATTTGTAATGATAATAAAAAGGCAGCATATGTATGGTATTACTATCATTAGTCATCATATACTCGTATAATATAATCAACTTTAATATTCCTCACCTTCTATTATTGCAATCCATTTTCAATTTCATATGCATATTTTGCATGCCTTTAAAACATTTAATATTTTGTCTATTTGTGTAATGTATTTAATTGTTCAGTTCTTTTACCAAAAAAAAATTAGCTGTTAATAACTTAGCGCACTTACTATAGATGTACCTACTCATTGTTAATACTAAATGAATGTGAATAAGTCTGTTATAAAACATTGAGGATAGTTTTATAATAACGTTTTGTTTGTACAGGGTATCCTTCGGCAGTTCTAAAGGGTCTATGGTAGAGACTCTAATCTACGAGAGCCCTCTTCAGGAGGAACCGGAGACTAGTCCTCCCCCCCAAGTGCAGGAAACGGCATTCCCGTACACGCCCGTGGAAAACGAGTATGTTACACTCAATACATGTGTATGTTTTCATTATTTTCAGAATCATTTTGCAATGCTGCGAGTTTATGAATTGAGTGCAATTTTGTTGCTTCTTATTTTATTTATATACTCAAACTTTTCTTTTAATTCTTAAAACACAGACAACATTTAAAAAAACAAACGCATACGCACAGATATAAACGAATTTTAGATTATGACAACGATATGATAGCACACCACTCTATATATATTTCAGATATTACAGAAAAAAATGTTGTATGTACTTATTATTTTTTATATTTATAAAAGTCACAACTACTTAAATGACTGACATAAAACTAATATTAATTGAATATAATATTTCGAACTGCGTTCTGAGATGCAAACTGTTGTATACAGATACAACTGATTATAAATTTAGAGATTCCAATCATTACATCGTTAAGTGTCGTTCCGTTTTCGTTCTATGAGGGCAGCAGTCATCAATCGATCAGTCGATTCGTGCATAGTTCGATTCGATCAATTTTATTGGTCTAGGCAGGACGGTTGACGACCTGCCGTCGTAACCGCAATTGTGAGGGGAACAGGCCCTAGTTAATTGGGGTTGCCAAGGTCATACCGATCGCTCTGCGAAAAATATAATTTCCGTCCAACCTCGGGCGCTCCAAATAAAATACCACACGCTACGATGCACTTACCCTCCTTTTTATTGGCACCCTTAACTATAAACAGTATTGCAAACTGTGAATTCATACTAGTTTTCATTGTATTTTATTATTATATTTGATTTAGTGAGACAGTATTATATACCAATTCATGTACGGCAATTTAACGTTATGTATCAAAATTGTAGTTATTTTTCCAACTACATTATAAAACGCAATACTTAAGTTAATTTTAATATATTTTACTAAATATACGGGCGGAATATCAAAAGGAATATCGCTGATAAGTCACGGGTAGTTTCAGAATATTAACAAAATAATACTTCATAAGACATATTAAGCATCGTATTGCTATCATAAAGCAGAAGTCAAAAGTTTTGCATTATACATATACTCGATAGTGTAATGTGGATAGTGTAATATATCCGTGTAACAGTGATAGTATTTATGTAAAGATCTGAAAAGGGGTTTCCTGCTTTGAAACTTGGTAAATCCTGGAAAGAACTATTCGCTTTAACCTATCTTTTCCCTAGAATGTGTCCAGAATGTATGTGTACCTACTAGGGTGCGTTTTATTGAATAACAGAAATTACCTTATATTTTCAATTAACGTTGGAATAATTGAAAAAAATTATTCAAAATAAAATGCAATAAAAGTTGCTAAAAACTAAATATTACATGCGATTTCATGAGAAATACAAATATTAAGTACAAGATAGTAGTTAACTGAATTCTAGTTGAGGTATATACATATGAGTTATTTCTGAATTACTTGAATATGTAGATTTTATAGATAAAACAGTAAGCACCCGCCACTAGTAAATATATAATAGAACTTCAGAAATTATAAATTATAGAAGGGTTTAGGTAACAATCAGAACGTTTTTTTACTTATTTGACCTAGTTCGTTAAATTTTTCTAATTCGTTAAGGTTCAGTAAACTTTTTTTGACATTGCAATCAACAAAATGGTATAACGGAGCAACGAACATCATGATTGGAACTCAACGCTTCAGTGGTCGTGCTGGGATCGTTTAAGTTAGAACTTCATGTACACGTTTACAAATATCCGATACCTTATTTAATTCTTGTTATTGTATAATGTGAATGGTAAAAAACAAATTTCTTTTATACCTTGCCTTTCAGTGCAATTTTTTAATACTAAAAATCTTACATTTTATCATCTAAAAATGCCTTATGAGACGTATGACATACATAACATATGGCTAAACATTTTAATTCAGTGTTATTAAAAGATAGTAACAAAATTTACCTTAAATTTACGAGATCGGTATATAATTGATGAGGATAAAGAGATTAATATCAATGTTTATTACCCACGCGTAAATTAGACTAGTAAATATATGTATGTATGCACTAAAACTGAAACAAAACATAATAAGATTCGTTTCTTAATGGCGCTAAAAATATAATCCTTAAGTTTACAAGTAATAGCTACTCTTGAAGCAATTGTTGGGTACACATTTTTATAACACATTTAGCATATTTTAAAACCTCGTTGGATTCTATCAGGAGTAATTTGCCTAGTGAATTGGAAACATTAAATTATTGTTTTAGTTAGAAAAAAGCCTAATTTTTATTTACCAAGCCCTAGACAAAAAAAATCTTTGCTATCTTTATTATATTCTTTCTTACGCGAGAATAGATCCAGTCCACATACTTTTCGAGAAAAAGTTAGTTTACGAGTACTTTGACCCGTAACAATTATGTCAAGTATCACTGCTCAGTGGTTTTCGCATGATGTCATAGAGAAACAAACTAAAAGATAACCAGGCTACTAAAAAATATTATAACATACATTTCAATAACAAAACGTATCTACATTAAATTTTCATTAAATATTTAAATTAAATTTAAGATACAGATTCAACCTCTTTACAATTTCATTATTAACTAGAAAACTGCCTTCGTTTTGCTTCGAAAAAACTACGCCTCGCGCTAAGAAATAGTACCTACATGACTTTGATTTATAATTTTTGTATTTATGGAAGAATTACGAAACAAAATTTAAGTAATAAATGAAAGCATCATTTATACAAAACATACATATATAAATACAATAATAAACATACGTACGTACGTACATACATACATACAAACATACATACATACAAACATACATACATACATACATAAATGAAAACCAGAACGTGATCGCTTAAGCCGTTTCTGAGATTTATGCACACAAATACACAGGCAAACAGACAAAAATTCTAACAACTATTATTTTGGGTTCTATTCCGTTAATAAAGGCCCCTAATAATATTTTTTCTCATATATTGTTCATGTACAGAAAGCGATAATTTAGAATTATATGTATAGGTGTAGATATCGTTTTGGTTAAACATTAAATTGAATTATGTGGAGGGTTGAAGTAACGTTTTGTTTAAGTATGCACGGTCTGTAGTAACTTTAGACGTTAAACAGTAATACACAAAGAAATGGTTACTTATGGTTTTGCAAGACACTTGAACAATGAGAATTACTGTGTTAAAATTTTATAGATAAATGTAATTTATGATGCAATAAATAATAATAAAAATAATGTTCTTTCTATTCCGATTGGTTGGATTTACCGTAATGCTTTCTTGATATCGATGAACGTATTCATTATATTAGAAGTGTAAATAACAATCCTAAAATCTAATCGAATTCAAGTACAAACATTAAATTAAAGGCATTAAATTAAAGTTGTGAGATGGTCTCCATGAAAGTTAAAGAGGCATTGTAGTTGGCACGAACGTAAATGAGTAGACAAAACTTTAGTTCTCGTATTGGAATACTCAGATAACTTAGCAAAGCAATAAATTGATTAAGTAAAACTTATCCAGTAGTAGGCATCCACGGTAAATTTCCATCCGACGTCCATACTTATTGTTTGATAATAATTGAATATGTTTATAAGTAAATTTTTTAAATAGCTATTCGAAAGTATGTAAAAAGTCAATACGAAATATTATTTTAATTTTTTTACTGTAAGCGAAAAATTTGAATAGCAATGTGATTGCGATAACGATTTGTGTCATCGAGTTGACGAGTCGTATCGTGTTCATGATCTAGGGAAGAACGTCACATCACTATGGCGAACAGCGCTCGCCTCGATGCGTGAAACTCTTCCGCCCGCCCGCTTCGCTTCTACCGCTCCATTCGACACAGCCGTGCGCGACCGCGATTTCTGAGATCGATGTTGTGAAGTGAACTTTGTGGAATTGAAACACTGTTGTAGTCGCGAAGCGTAAAATGGACCAAGCCCTATAGCGCTAACTGCGGTTAAGTTTTAACGTTCATCTGTATTTGCCTATTCTTTAATAAAAATAGTGTTAATTCAGTTGTGAATCTTAAATATTTCTGTAATTGCCTGCCGGTTTTATTGTGGCTACTCGTGAGGTATGTTATTTACACTGTTTACGTCATTCTTGTTGTGCTGCGCACTGAGTTCACGTACTGATTAATTCCAGGTCTGTTTTTTATTAAATCAATTGCTCTCACATATAATGCAAATGTTGCTTTTATTTTGACGCAGTTAGCATTACAAATTAATCTCTATTAGCGAATTTTATTCTGTGAACGTTTTGGTCGGAATGACGTCACCAGGACCGAATTATAAACATAAAACGACTTTCAGTTCCATCCACAAGTCGGGAGCACAAGGTCACTAGCCACTACGTAACTATATGTATTAAACGTGCATTGGCAAACGTTTTTAAAGCTCTATTTATAATGTAACTCGGTGACTATACACTTAATGGAGGACCCGCCCTGTGGCCTGTCACGGGGCCGCGCCGACCGCACCGTTCAGCCTGCTTTTCAATCTAATCATCAGTTATAATTACCCCATGGTATTGAACTATCCATTGAGATTGATTGAAATTGAAATGATTATTGATTGGTGTCATAATATATTATTATTTGTGTCAAGAACACTTGTGTATGGTAAACATTTGTTGTTAAAATCCATTACATTTGGAAAGTTTTTCTTCTACAACATTCTTAAATTAATGTATTTTCTTATCAAGGTGTATCCATTATGACCTCACTGCTGTAAATTACATTCAGTGTAGATTGAGCTGAGCGTTAATTTGCTTCAATTTGACATAATTATACAGTACACACCTTTCGAGTATCCTTTATGAAGGCATAAGTGGGATGTACTTTGTCTTGATGACACAAAAATAACTCTAGTACCTACTTAACAACTTTATAATAACCTTTAAAAATTAAAATGGTTTCACAAGGTAATCTGATGTTTTTATTAGACATAATAAAGATGTGGGTGTTGAATATAGTCATCTTCTAATAAAAGAACAGAAGTTGTTATAGTATTATTTACAAGGTTTATTCATGCTTGTTGCATTTGCTTGCTCCTGGACATCTGCGACACATCTGGACAATGCGAATCATCACTATTTCATTAGTTTGTTTTTATTAACACTTTCTATATTATGTGTTAGATACTATCAACAGCAGTTTCTGTAAGATTGCTTAATATGCAGAGATCTTATTAATATTCAAAATATTGCCTGTGATATTTCACACAAAATAATGATAAATTTATTCATAACGTTAAATATATCACATTGTTTTGCTTAGCGTGCCCAGGACAATGTAAAGTTATGTTTGTGCACTTAAGATTTTTAAACATTTGCAGATTGGAGCGTTCTAAAGTCCGTGTGTCTTTCTACCAAGGGGTACGACCACAGTGTCTATCCCCACCGCCTCCAGTGCCATTGCCGGAATCGCCCATTCTTTACGCGGCTATATTAACTGCTGCTGCCGAAGCTGATATGGCTGACCACATGTATAATAGACAAATCAGGTATTTTTCTCACTGCTTGTAATTAAACAAATATTGTTGAATCGAGTTGAAAAGTGGCCATCTAAAGCATTTTATCTATCTTTGTGGATTCATAAAACATCTATGTTGCATGTGTAACTAGAATTAATTTGTTGTTAGGAATATCTGAAACAGAGGAGAGGTTAAGAAATGGGAATAATTTTTTTTTTTTTTAATTCACATTATAACTACCGTTTTAGTGGTAGTTTTTATAGTTTAGGGTACAAATATGTATTAAATAGATTCCAGGATATCTTATTTGACCAACCAATATTTTTTTAGTGCTGATAAACGATATGCTGTTATAAACTGGCAAATGCACTTCGTTTCAGAAAAACTACCTTTAGCTTAGAAGAAGCACCTTCATTGTTTTAGGACTGTTTTTTGTTGTTTGTTAATTAGAAATACATGTGTTAATTTGTAACATTTTTATTTATGGATGGATTGAAATGAAACGAACTTTAAATATTTAGTGACGCTTACTGTAATACATTAGTGGGGAACGGTAACGAGATAAGATAAGCCATTTCTGAGATTAGCGCGAACAAACACACGGACAAACAGACAAAAATTCTAAAAACTATTGTTTTGGATTCTATTGTGTAATAAAGGTCCTTAATAGTCGTTTTTCTCATGTGTCCTTAATGTACAGAAAACGATCAGTTAGAATTTTTTTATGTGTAGATAAACCAAGACATGAGTCGCATGTATTTTATCAGCACTGTATAGACTGAATGTTTGTTCTCATTTGATATCAATCAGGGATGTTATGGAGCTCCGTAACCCGTAACCGAAACTATAGGATATCCGAAACCGTAACGGTATCCGATATAAATGTTTCGAATAGTTTCGGATAGGAGCAGATTCTACATAAAACACGTTATAATAGGTTTTCGTCCGCCGATGCGATACACTAGCCGCGTCGTTCTCATTTTTGACAGTTTTTTATCACTTCATTTTTAAGGCTATTATTTTTTCTGTGATTATAATATCACATAATACCTAGAAATATAGTCAAACTTTGTTAATACATTATTTTTCCAAGTTGCAAATCATCTAATATCCATATCAGAAATTATCCGAAACAATCGGATAATCCGTAATAATTTCATATCTGTAACCGTAACCGAAACCGGTAAAATATTATTCATATATCCGTATCCAGATCCGAAATTTCATATCCATAACATCCCTAATATCAATCAATCTCTGAAGTTCACAAAACGCAACATTATCTAGATTTATGTAAAATCCATGCCTATATATACTCAGAGATCAAATTCAGAACTAAGAAGATTCTTAAATTGGTCAATTGGGCCGGTTGTGCATGAAGGTTGAATAGATCATAAACAATCAATAATTACTAAAAAATTTAGTGAAGAGCCAAGAAGGTTTAGACCTCAAAGTGGACAAGATTTGTATTTAACATTGTAAAAGAAAATTAATGAAAACTTACTTGCGATTCAAAATCATTGCAGTTAGTGCCTATTGATATTGTGTTAGTTGAAGCACCAAACATTACATAAGTCAGCTACAGTGAAACGTATATAGGTAGACGCAGTTACGGCATCCGGCTACCATTTATCTAAAAGCTAAATTGTCTGATTCAGTTTCAGTACAATGTACTACAATGGTCACATACCTCAATATGATTCAATCTTTATGTGTTATGTAATCTGTGTTCTTTATTTGGTGATTTTAAACGATTTTTTTCACGCTCTGAATATCATTATAAACGTTTGATATCCATGAATAGATAGATTGTTCGATAACATTTGTGCACTGCTTGGTTATTGAAAAAAATACTTTGTTTTCCTGCGTTTTTTTAGATTAATTTTATGTACAGAATATAAATTTTTTTTTGCAAAAAAAAACAATACTAGTTGAACAGTAAAGTTGTTAAACGAATTACTGCCCTGTGTGATGAAATGATTTGGAATTAGAACTTAATTTTTGCTATATCGTTATCATTACAACCTATAATCTAATGCCGAGCTTGGGCATCCCCCAACGTTGGGAAGGACAAAAACGGAAAATGTAGGTTGGCTAGGACCTAACGTGTTAAATGATTTTCGACTTTTTTGTTCAAATAGGATTTATTTTACGATTCAAATGATTCGCTAACCATGGCCACCACAAGGATAACGATCTGTGCGTCCATGTTACTCGCCGCACAAAGATTTGGAAACCCCGGGATGGAAGTGTTTCGTATACTACGTAGAATTGTTTATATTTAATTCATTTTGTTAATTGTTCAACGCTTCAGCACCGAGAGCGGATGGGACAACCCCTTCCGTCCGGACGGGGACTTGAGCCGCGAAGCAGATGAGATCGTATCCCTGATCAAGGGTGGGAAGCCGATCACGCCCACGCCTACCGCTACGCCACAGCTACCTGGAGATGATAAGGAGGAGAAAATGCACGTGAACAATGTCAATGTAATTTATTTTTTCATATAAAATTGTATTATTAATACTGGGTATTAATACTATTGGGTATCAAAGCTGAATTTAAGGACTTTGTAGTACTGTTAGTTGTATGTATTGTATTAGCAGTTACGTTTAGTTAAATACGATTTATTTCGATTTACAAATAAGATTTTTTTTATAACTACATCAGCGCCACCTATCACATCTTCTCAACGTAACAAATACATTGCGTGAATATGAGTACCTAATTACTCGTCTAGATAATTATTGAGCAAGTAGCTAACGGTCAATTGTTTTGAAGGGAAATATTTTGTTTTATATTTCATATTCACGTATTCGTTAACCCAAATGAACTTCCCAACAAAACAAATTTGTTGGTTCTTCTCTGTGACTATTAAACCAGATTTCAAGTGAAGTATTTTCTTAAACCAGTATCGGAATTTACAGCTTTTAAAACGCTATTTGTTACAAAGCCTAAAATTCAGGAAATAATATGGCATACTTTACTAATACGGTTAATACCGTTAGTTAAATAACTTTGAAACTCTTCATCTGTTCAATTGCCTTCGAACACTGTACGTAGTCGCGAGCTTATATAGTTAATTCGTATACTCGTAGTATAAAAGTATCAAACCAATGTACATATATTTTCTCAGGCCAATGCTCCTTCTTCGCCTCAAACCAAGGCGCCAATGCAGCAGAGTACACCGAAGATTATGAACGGCACTAAGAATGGTGCGGCCGTGCCCGAATTGCGCCAGGGCCAAGTGGAGGTGCAACGAGCTCCGACACAGGAACCTCTTCAGCCAGAACACGTCACTATCAAAAAGAAACCTAAGTGCAAATGCTGTGTCATCCAATAATCTGGTAAGACATTCAACATACCATTACACCGGTAACACGCTATGCTTCTGATTGTTGGGATGTTCCCCATTTTACGCTGTTTACTCGGTGCTATTCATTTATGATTTGTTTTAAGTAGTGCTCGCGATACGGATGTTGAGCGTCGAGCAACGGTACTCGTACACTGTTGTCAATCCAAGCTTTGTTCATAGTTAAAATGACATTTCTCACAATACTTTGCTTACTCCCGTGAATATCGATTGTTAGTCGAAATTAAATTTGGTACGAACTCATTCTGATTCATATTTTGAATTCGAAATAAGCACCCGATCCAATGTTGAACGAATTAAACATCACATCTTATTAAAATAATAGTATTTTAATAATGCCAGTTAAGCAATTTTTGGACGCGTGAAAATAAGTAAACGAGGAATATCTTGCGTTTCACAATGTAACGTTACAAATTGTTCCGAGAGTAGTATTTTAAAATTGTGTTTTAGAGTAAGCCAAACTAGACTAATCACATGGTCAACGAGTGATGTTTCAGGACAACATCCGTAGTGCGAATATTACATACATACATACCTTATAATAAAATCATATAAAATCATTTTACATCTCTCCAGCAAGCCTTTGTGTTCATGCGTTCGTTATACTACAGCAAATTGTCTCATAATACGCCTACATACACAAATACATTTATATGCTATACCATAAACAAGTAAACCCAATTTAAAGTGTTTCTATGTACCTTAACCACTATCACACAATTCGTCAATATGAATATCTATGTGAAATAGTTATTTAAAGGATATATACCATAGTTCACTGTTATAGTTGGTGCATTTTCATTGTGTGTTGCTACATTTTCTGTAGAACTGATTCGAGTGAAATGGATAATTTAAAAAGTTTCAATATATTAAATTAAAAGTTATAACATACATATTTTAATGATTGTGCATCACCATTTCACACAGACAAGGTAGCAATCACTCCATAGTTTGTTAATGTATTCCCTTGCACCATCTTGAATTTAAAACAAACATCAAATTTAGTGGTTTCAATAGCTTGTAAAATAATTTTATTCTCCATTTAAAAATATATTAGCAGATTAATTGTTGTGAACTAGAGACAAGCTAACTTAGAATCTCACCTCACCAGTAATTTACTCAGTATTGGAAATGAAATTCATGTGAACGGCAAGATCAAGGAGAGAGATGGTTAGGTGTAACACATTAATAGTTGATATATCATTGGAGCGATGTCATTATATATAATAGTTAATCGCTAATTGATTATGTAGGAGCTAGGGAGTGTTCCGTTCTAACAGATGAATATATTGAATCGAAATATTATATTGTAACAGTTTCTCAGCTTGTTTATTGTAATTCACTTGCGTCCAGTAGATATACGTCAATCGATATGAGACCATTCAATTTCTCTTAAAATTCGTGCTCATTTTTAAACCTTAAGCGTATTCATGAACACAGAATTGTTGTGCTTTATTGTTATATTGTGATAACATGTCTTGCACCTTTTTGGGAATTTGCTATAGAAGTTATGCAGTATACACAGGTGCTCCTTGTATTACAATTGTAACCGGTTGGTTGGTAAAAATATAGCATTACATATTGTAACTATAATAATAATCATATATTTTTAACTTGACTGTGCAAGAGCCAGAGATGATGTCTTACGCTTTGCAAGCTATTATTTTATATATTTTGATAGTTTAATAAATTATTATGTTATTAGTAATTTTAGTATACATGTCGAGAAGTTTACTCGGTGTTAAGGTATTTATTGGTCAAAGCTGAAAAAAGAAATACTCGAGCCACTGACTGAACATTGGTAAAACACAGTTTTACGAATTCAATACACTGAAAATTCACTGCATGATAAAAGAGATTAGATATGCCCTTTTAAAAGAAATAATCTTTTTAATTAGATAGATTAAGAGAAAGGTTAACACTAATATGTCCTTGTAAGTAGAATGATTTTGTTAATGGCATATTATTATTTATCAAAGAGATATTTTAATTGATTTAGTTGAAATAGAAATAAATATGCAGCAATAGTACTGTATGATAAAATATGAGCGAAAATTGTATGTGTTTTACGAATTTAACATGGTAAAGTGAAATCCATGGGGATAGAGAAATATTGACCTGCTAAGGAAGTTGGCTATTGGACGATTTGGAAGTTTGTAGATTCTCACTTATTCATAAATAAAATTTACTATTCCTCAAATTGAATTTGAATAATATGCACTCTGTGCTAGTAATATGTGCTATCTTGTTAATAGCGGTTCCATGTAAGCACCATAATATTCTGCAAAGTAATGTTAATAACCATAATTGCACTGAAAATTAGAACCTAGCAGATCATATTTTACAGATAAAGATTTTCATATTAAATGTGCTACAAATTTTCATATAAATTTTAGTATATCATTTGACATGTGTGACAATTATATTATTTGACATGTGAAATTTTTTCAAGTTTTGTTTTAATCTCATCTTATGTTAAGTATTTCTAAAAGTTAATTTTAACATTATTATGCTTGTTAAAATGTTGTTATTTATTATTTCGATATTTTTACATCATGATATTTTAAGTGTGTTTATTTGGGCACAAACGTTTTTGGTCATTATAATTCCTATATTTAACTATAGTGTCTAATGGGAGCTATTCCAAGGTATTTTTTTCTATCTCTGTACTATTAATGAAGGTGCTGATAATGTGGGTTTTCGTATAATTACCGATAAAACGTCTGGTTTGAAAATTCCCATAGAACGACGGTGGAACAGGAACTATGTCCTAGTAGAAAAATATAGTTTTATTTTTTAAGTGCATACTTTAAAACAAAAATGTGTTCATACAATTTTATTGGACTTTGTTATGGCTCTCATTAATGTGTATTATTGTAAATTATGTATCTATGTCGGAAAAAAGCTTTCATTATTGTTAACAACAAACAGTTCAAGGTCTCATGAAAATAAGTAATCGTTTATCGTAATGTGACATATTCACGATCATAATTATGTGCGTTATATTAAGCCTGAGAGTATGCCGATGGCAGCGACCACGCACTTAAGACTTTATCTTAATTTATTAATGATCCTTGTACAATTGAACATGCCAACAGTAACTAGACATGAGAACCTGAATTTTTTTTGTTATAGTTGAATATGTGCTGACATGACGTATCTACTGGTAATTTAGAAGAGATGTTTTAATGCCGCTAGATTTTACCGCCTTCACCGTTTATGATTAATTGTTAGAAAGGTAGATATTGTGTCAGCACAGTTTGAAGTAGATTTGAGTATGTTCCTTAATAAAGTTTTTTATTTGCAAGTAAAATACTGTCATTAAGGTTTTCATATTTTATACTTTAAAAGTATTCACCAATTGCTTTTTGGAAATAAATAGCAAAATTTTACTTAAAATATTATATACACTACGTATAGAAATTTACGTACGTATATTCTTGTTTCCATTATTTGTATGTATTAGCTGTATGTGTAATAGAAATTTAAATCTAAAATGACATTATATTTGTATGACATATTTACTTTCTATTATTATCAATCAATGAATATGTACAAATCGATTACATGTAATTATTATTTATATTAAATCTTTAAAGAAGAAATAATAGTTTAATTATGAAATTAAATCATTAGCTGCGATTAGCTAAATAAGTCCAACCGTGTTGGTCATGTGGGATAGATGTAGATGTTTACTACATTTTTAGCATGCCAATTACGCAAATTTTCTCAAGATATTTTTCTTAAATCGAATCAATAAACTCCGTAATTGCTTTAATTCAATTACAGGTGTAAAGCATTGTTGTACCCTTACACCTAAGTGTGACTTTTCGAGCTGGTAAATATTGGTAGCACTGGATTAGTATTTCTAATCTCGCATTTACTGGATTTCATTAAGAAAAAGTATGGTTAAATTCAGTTAGTGTCAAATAAAAAACTAAAAGAGTAAAATAATTTATCAGGCTCTATATAAGTTCCAGAAAAAACGAGCCCAAGCAAATGTTTAGTCGGAAAGTCTGATCTAAAGCGCTTCCTCAACTGTCATTCCTATGGCCTGTTCCAGCAATTTTTCGGTCATCTTTCGTATAATTATGATAACTACGATCGCTACTCTTTCCTTAAAAAAGGATGGAAAGTTTCCTAAATCAGGCGTAGGATATATATCCGGTAATCTGAAAAAAATAAATATTACAATTTTCCTTTTCATCTATGGAATATGATAGATAATTTCCGAACGAACTTGCATCCGCCACCTAATATGCTATACCAGAGGGTAGTACAAAAAAGTGCTTCTACAACCGCGAGTGACAAGTCATTCAATTTCGTTGCAAATACGTAAAACTACACCATAAGAAGAAACATTATGGTGTCCCCCCGTGCAGTGCGAGCGGTATATGTACACACATCAAAAAAAGTTTGCGATCGGTTCGAAAAATTGAAACCTTTTCTTAGCATGATAAAATACAACATGATTTATTTTTCTTTTTTGTTCTCTATTTAAAAATACATAATTTGAACATGAAAGATTCCAAAATTTCAATTGTTTTTCAATATAAAAGAAGGTTCAGTCGTGGTAGAGCATCATTCAGAAATCTGATACCAGTCGATTCAAGCGGTTTTTTCGATATATTCGGAGGATATCTAGCTTGAAAAAAAATGCCAAAAGGATTATCAGAAGGTTTACGAGTAAGAATTATAACTTTGAGAGAACAAGGATATTTTACGAGAGAAATAGCACGCAGAGTCTCCGTATCCCAATCCTGTGTCGTGACCACGTTGCAGAGGTACCACGACATGGGCAATTTAGCTGATCGACTTCGCAGTGGTCGTCCAACTGTGCTGACTGCTGCCCAGAAGCGCTATATCAAATTGTTGACTGCCCGTGACCCAACAATCAACGCTACCAAAATGCGGGCTACAACTGGACGTGAAGTTAGCACTCCAGACGATTCGGAATTGCTTACACCAGGTTGGTTTACGACCGAGGAGGTCCTGGCGAGCACCTCTGAACTCACGGCAACGACAGCGACACAGATTGCAATGGGCTAGACTCCGCCAAATTGAAGAAGATGAAAATGAAAACATTTGGCATAATTGCCTCTTTGTTGACGAATCACGAATCAGTACTCATCCGGATAACCGACGTGTTCGCGTCTGGAGAAGACCTGGAGCCAAACCTGGCAAAGAACTGCCACTGGAACTGTTGAGCAAGGTGGAAAATCGGTGTCCTTTTGGGCCGGAATAATGATTGGAGCTAGAACACCTTTGATCCCGTATCAAGGCAACATGACTGCAGTTATGTACAAAACAGTCGCTATTGATGGAATTGTTAGACCATTTAGAATAAACCATGGGCACCAATTTGTATTGGTCGACGATAATGCCCCCGCACATCGAGCTCAGCGAGTTAATGCTGCTCTCCGTGAATACAACATCACAAGATTAGACTGGCCTGCCGGCTCGCCTGACTTAAATCCAATCGAGCATGCATGGGACGCTGTTAAGCGAGCTGTTTGGAACCGTCAGCCACTTCCTCAGACCGTGCCAGAGATTAGGGAAGCCGTTGTTCAAGAATGGGACAGGTTGCCGCAAGAAATGCTGGATAACTTGATAAATTTTCTTCACATTCGCATTAGATTTGAGTAAGCTAATTTTTATTACCAAAAAAATATTAAAGGGTTTATTTTCTAATATTATAAAAAATATATCTGTTTTTCCTAGTGATCGCAAATTTTTTTTTGATGTGTATATATTGAGAAAAGAAAAACCAACATATGAAGGATATTGGAAGAACGGTGAACGCGCGTGAACCTCACACCCATACGCTAGAATAGTCGAATCAGGTATTACTTTAATCCTTTTTCTTTATCCAACAATTTGTAAAAAAGGCGAAGTAACTGTCGTTCAATATTATTCATAGAACCGGATTCGCTCTAAGCGATGCGTTGCCGGTAAACAGAAAACACGTCGATTCTTAATTGTCTGTTAATCTGGGTATACAGCGAGGGCACTGGGTACAGAATAAATAAAATAATATTCATTCGAAGTTGGTTTTTACAAACACTTAGTCAAATTACGCCATCGCATTAACAAATCCCTACCGTGAGTGGTCCTAGAAGAAGAAGCGGCGAGTAACTTCCAAGGACGTGTTTTTCGTACTAACAGTTACAGAACGCACTAATGGCTATATATTAAACTCATGTCCAAGCAGTCTTATCTTTAAAATAATCATCTAGTTTGTACCCTTTTGCATAAGAAAGCCTTTGACGTGAGTTTTTAATTCAATTTATTTTAATTTATCAATTCTAACGGAATTTTACACTAAATATTTACACATCTACCTATGAAAGAGCCACCAGTTTGCTGTCTTAAATTTAGTACAATCAGTTCAGCCTTATTGTAGTACCAATATTGTAAATATTAAACTGTTAAAAACTATCAGAATATTTTTAACGTAAATAATATTACCTAAAATATATTGTGATATAACAATTATTATATCGATTTCTTTAAAGAATTCTTTAAGCGAGTCCCTAGGCCTGCTTTTATTACCAATCATTAATAATTACGACCGACCAATTATAAAAAAAAACTAATGAAAAAGATATGAGCAATTTAAACACTTGTTATTTTATTAATAGTTTATTGATAAGGTTATATTCTAGAATGATAACTTGCTTTGATGTTTCAAAATTCTTTAAGGCTATTTTGCGTCGATTTTTTCCTCTACTCGTACTTGCCACTGTATCCACCATTGATTGATGCAATAAACGGTCTTGGTTGAAATCCTTGAGAATGTATTAATTTGTATCTACGTAATCACCTTAAACTAATATTCATAATAATATACAAGTATTTTTTTTATATAATTAAAGGAACACACACTATGGAATGTAAAGTTAACTTATACAAAACAACATTTTTCCTTAAAAATCTTAATTTTACAAATCATTCAACAAACCAACATTTTGTTTTTCCCCTTGTATGTATATGCAAACGAATATTAGTCTACTGCAAAATAGAAGTAAGCGAAAATTAACATAATCGATTGAAATAGCTAGTTACATAACATACTCATAATCGAATACAGTGTTTCGGAGTTCATAAAAAAGAAGATTATTTTACACATGAGTACCCAATTTCACATTTACAATTGGTTTAGTTGTTTGCAAGTTGGTATCACGTATTAAAGATATAAATTCAAATCCTGCATAATTTCCAACCGTTGAAAATGAGGTGCATATTATGAATTAATTATAACAAAAATATAACAGTGAGAAAATTCATATATCCGAGAATTCTTCACAATCAAGTCGAATGTGTATCGAGTATGCGTTGTGAAGGTTAGATACCTGAACATATACTTGTAAAGGACCAATTTAGAAGACATAAACCCCAATAATTTATTTAAAGTAACCTAAGGTGCAATTTTTATTTGGCTGGAAATAATTTAAAATTTTGTTTCCAAGTGCGAGCGTGCGTAACTTAAATTTCATTCGAAAACATAACTCAAAGTGTACCTACCGAGGAAACAACTGTTTACTAAACTGCTTATACTGACAAAAATTAACGAGCTTACAATTTAGTATGCACGATTGCGTGTAAGAGGGATTACGATCCACTCCTATTCAGAGTAACAGTGACGCATCCGATGTACTTGTCCGTCCCACACAATATTAATCTGGTGTGACATATTGAAATACTCTAGTAGCTGTATGTTTAATAAAAAACAAAATGTCATATGATACAACATACAATGTACTATAAACATCAACTCCCTCTAATAATACAAATAACACGAAAATAAATCATAAATGCCTACACCACACACTATTCTAAATGGCAATAGTTTGTAGTCTACACGTTGGTTGTGGCGTTTTGAATTAATATTATTTTTTAATATCAACTTATTCGTAAATACATTTAAATTAAATTATTACAAGTTTACAATACTTAGGACATTAAGTTTAGATTTTACTCCTAGAAGATAATATTATACTACTCGTACGACATAATGTACCTACTTATATTTATGTCGCAACATGAATAACTTTAAATAGAGACCATACTACCTAATACAGACGGTAATTCGAAAAAGTTTTTTGGGTTTTAAAATACCATAAATTGAATATAGTCTTTGTGTCTATAGCTACAGGTGACCCAAAAGTTGAAAGGAGAGGTTTCTGTCGTCTTTGCTTTATTATACATATATTTTATTTGTTATTTGGATGACGACCTCATATAAAAATTAACAAATGGTTCATAACACATGGTTCATTTAAAATTTGTTTTTTGTCTTTATGGTCTAAAACATTTTAACTTAATTACTTAGTACATAATGAAACATGAGATTAGTTAATATTTTGTCATGAGTAGCTAATTGATTATTTCAAACATCTACTAGAGATAAGGTTTAGTCGATTAATTATTAGACACATATGAAGAATACCTGGATTTAAAAGTTTCTAATAATTACACATATCTACCACAGTTACAGAAATTTTAACTTATTTATTTGGTTCATCCTGTCCGTGTTAAAATAAAATAACAAGCAATAACAACAGGAAACTATAGAGAATTCGATATATAGAATAAGCTAGAATTGATTAATTGCAACGCCTTTTGGCTTAATGTCTTATATGTTTCTGTAAAATAAGCGTAATCAAAGAGTATTTACAAAAATATATATGTAATACAAATAATATATAAAAAATTCTTACTTTTCTAAGTACTCAAATAAAAAATAACAAAAACTGACTTATAAAACATCATACAATCGATGTGATTCTGATTTTGGATCGGGGTTAGTCTAGCGAATAACTACTATGCCGTGGTGAATGGTTAGTTATGATCGATCCGAATATTCCTTCAGGATCATTTGATGTATAATGGTTTAGAAATAGTAACAACATCTAGTTTACACTTTTTATAAAGTCAAACATAAAAAAATCACTAATAAAACAAACAGAAGTGTGTGATATTCAAATTCTTGAAGTTTAAGATAGACAGATCTCGAGACAATTCCATTCAGAAAATACCTGTCATACATCGGTTACTGTTCCATTTTATTGCCAGTCTTTTTAATGCTCCTCAGTAGGAAGTTTGTGTCGGCAGAAGGGGCACGTGTTATTCTGAAAAACAATAAATAGTTATTTAATATTTTCATCATGCACGTATTTCAGATGATCCAAAACTGTAAGTATTAACTGACACACGATGATGAAACAGGCTGATTTTTGATGGTGTCACCCGAAAATAGTAAGATTGAATATTATTTACTCGTGTAATCCATAGACAATGATTTTATAACTATTTTGAATCCCTAAGCGTTCGCACAGAATATAACGAAGTAAACAGACGAGTTCATTATCTGATATCATTTGTAAAAACCCTCTAACAAAAATCGTTAGCGTAAACGTACACCGATGCAATAAACCGACAGCCCGGCACTAGGATTCTGCATCGTGGATGACATTTACAAATCGGACACACTCAATCAGAAACAGCCGACTCTAGTATAAACGCTTATTTGTTACATACTCGTAAGTTTAATCTGGTCGGGAATGGAACCAGGTGTTTATTCGTTCGATAGGAATCATTAGCAATATCAAATCAGAAAGCAGATAGTCCATGTGAGTGTAGTGTTTTGAAAAGATGCTTTATTATTGAGTAGAAGAAACGGCGAAAGAACACTTCAGCACATCTTTAAAAACAACACATGGCAATTACAAAGTATGTTTAAACCTGCGCGGAACTGGTTTCGACACAATTATTTCCAGGCATCCTTGTCATGAATATATTCATCTATACCAAATATCATTTACCTATAAGCTGTGCTTTAACGCGTCGCTTAAAAGTTCCGATAGAAATCTCACGCATCAACTTTGGAACTATGCGGGAATTCAGTGTTAGTGCACTACGTATTTATTTTATACAATACAAAAAAAAGACACCGTATGGGTGTATATCTCCTACAGTATGTTACGGCAATGTTTCACTCAAGTATAAAACGGGGCATACATGAAAGTTTTTCAATGTCTGATAATATTAATAATAATATTGTATTCCGAGTGCTATTTCTAAACGTTATGGGAGCTTTTTGAAACGAAGCACCGGGGAAACAGATTGCTTAAATCAAATTTATAATCAACAGATCAACCTATTAGTGAAATGTGACTACACTGATATTTTACATAATATGTTTTAAGAACATTACTCAATTTTTTTAAACTGCAATTACCTGATTTAGCCATGTCACTATGCAAAGGTCATGGAACAAGTGCTGACAGGGCATGGATTTTACCAAGTCATTTTTCTTAAAATCCATCAAACAAATGGAGCAATCTTTCCCCTCACTTTGAATTAAGAAGGTTGGTAAATTTTTGACAGCTTCTGGACAGGCTGGCCGGGGTTCTCTAAAATATTTAAAAATATAATAAATGAAAAATGTATATTGATTATTGTTTTTTTAATGTGGATACACATGTACGGGTTAAGAGGCTTTTATAAATAATTAATTGCAATCGTGTCTATGAATTAAAGCATTACTTTCTCTCCCTTGAGATTGTCGAATGTATATTGCTTTTATCGTTTGCAGACGAGAAATCCTTTATTTAATTAAAAAAAGAACGACTTAAAGAAATCTTAACATTCAATTGTTTAATTATTTGAATAATTTCAATGAGTTAAAAACTTCCATGAGATTTGCATTTAAAATAAATATTTTCTAAAAATCGAAAACGAAAACAAGAAATGGGATAATAGATAGACAACTCACACTTGCCGATTCGAGGTAGTTTTACTTTCGAAAACGGACACATCCTTTCCTAGATCACGACTCGATTGTTAATAATTAGCGTTTCACTCCTCGTAGTGAAGCTTTGGTTTTTATAAAGATAATTGGTATTCTTACATAATGATAATGCAAATAAATTACAATTAATCAACTGTTATTTCATTGAATTTCTATCATACAGTAATAATTGATATCATTTAAATGTCTCACAATAATTATTATTTGCCTATGGAACTACATACTTTGCTTACTGCATACAAAATTTTGAAAAAACACTAATTAGTAAATAATAATTGATTTGTTTAAAAACTGAATAACAGTAATTGTTTACATATTAAAATTAATATCTAGTTATGATTTTATGAAAAAAAAAAGAATAGTCGAGACATGGATTCGAACACCTAATCTCCGAGGCTATGGGCAAATACCGCCCACTCAGCCATTGGGATACTTGATCAAGATGGGTAATAAATGGCAACTGCTTATCGGGGTCGTTTGAAATATTGATATTTTACTGATTGGAATGAACAAATATAGATAAACTGTTTTTATTTTTTTAAATATTTAAGAACAACTTTATCATGTTTGTACAAAGTAATGTAGTCATAGGTAAAACACCAAAAAAAAATCAAAGCGAAAGTTATTTACCAGTGTTTACTTTTTGGAATTTAGAAGATTATTAGGCTCTTGCCCCGGATGCCCTCCCCTAAGCCCGGCCCTGAGTATAGACACATATGTATTTAGAAAATAGTTTCAAACAGATTTTGTTTTCATATGGAAGAATGGGAACTAGGTTAATACTTACTTAGGCTCGTTTGGATCGTCCTGCCACTGCCAGCTCTCGGCATATTGACGGGACCTTTAAAATGAAGGAAAACAGCAATAATTATTGTAAGACAAAAGTACTAGTCGGTGCATTTATTCAGTTTTTTGGAAAATAAGCTGTATAATAAATAATTATATTTTATAGTAGTATTACGATTAAAGTACCCTGAAACTGTTCTAGTAATAGGTATGAACTTTAATATATGACATATCCGCCGGATTTAAAAAGAATCGATTCATTTAGGTCTTTTCTGTTATTATATTTCTTAATCCATACGAAGATATAATTTTTCACAATAAAGATGTAACTTATAAATATGCCAGTTTTAGAGTGATGTCTGAACACAGACAATATTTCAAAGGAAATGTGTTTTGTTATTTATTTATTTATTTATTCACAGCGTTATAATTAATGTAACTTACCCATTACACATATATTGAACTTAAACCAAATCGAATACATATTTTGTAGCCTAAATCAAAATTTACATTATGTCATTGTTATGTGTTCAAAAAATATTGAATGTACAGATTTAAACCCGGTACTGGTTAAGTGTTGTTTACTGGACACAAAAACTACTTGGACCAAAAGGTTGGGATTTTCTATAGAAAAGGACACTGACTAATTGATTTTCATGTTTACTCCATACACCTTAACTTCCTGGGGAACTACTCTAATGGTAAAATCTGTATGAATATAATTTTGTATTTACAAACGGAGACTGTTTTTTTATTATGTAGTAATGTGAAAGACAACTATTACATACCTACTCTTTTATCATTTATAATCAATGAGTTTAGTCCACTGGGCTACTCCATCCGAAAAAAATTTAAAGTTTTCTGGGTCCAAGTCTGCTAATTTACAAATGCTTCGATTAAGTCTCGATAGTATAATTTGACACATTTGGTATTCTGTTCATTATTTAAGACTAATGGTGTTCCATCGACATTCAATTGAACTACAACTCGGTTACTATTAGACAATTTGGTATTCTGCACTTCAATTGCGTTACAGTTGTCTTTTGATAGTACAATAAATGGAAGTCCGCTCGTTAATTGACGTTTGTTTGACATTTATATCAATCGTCTCTCAAAGACAGTTTTACTATCGAAGTACAATTGAACAACCATAGCTCTCTTTCAGAATTTGCTCTTGATAAAAATATTAATATTAAACAATGAGGCCTTGGGTTCCTTTCGTTAACATATTTTCGCATTAATAGCCAACATATGGCTCAGCAACGTCGTAAATCGCCAGCTATAATGAAGTATAATGTTGAAGCTTTCCGCGACTTACCCGAGTCGGAATATATAAAAATATTTAGACTTGGGAAAACAATTTCGAACGCTGTGTGAAAAATTAACTCCGCTTCTTGCACGACAACGACAATGGAATACCACCTATCTGAAGGTAAGTAAAATTTATTGTGTGTGTAAATCAAATCATAAATTATCTACCGTTTTTGTAGCATCAAATTACGATTACTTTAATTACGATTCCAGATAATAATTGCATTATCATTTTATACTACTGGGTCGTAGCAGACACTAGTTGACCAGAGTGTGGTAATATGCAACTGGCCACTTCTCTTATTATTATTACTTGTGTTCTACTATTGTCATTTATTTCTGTGTCAATTCTATGTAACTCGGATTTTAGTGAATAAAGCCATGTATACTCTTTAAATGGTTTGAATTCTACAATTTATTCACTAAATAAAAATGGAAAAATATTTACGACCCGAAAGGTTTGTGGCGGATCCGTCATCTAGTCCCGATCAATCGTGTTTATGGATCTACTGGAAAACAACTTTCGACAATTTCATACAAGCTTTACATACCACAGAAAAACCAGTAAGTTCAAGCAGCAAATACCAGCTACTAGTTAATTATTTATCGCCTCTACTCTATACTCATATCAAAGATTCTCAAGTTCCAAATGATTCCACTGGATTCGAAGCTGCTATACAGAAACTAGATTCATTGTTTATAAAACCGGTTAATGAAATCTATTCCCGGCACCGATTAGTTAAACGTCAACAACAACCTGGTGAATCTATTGATCAATATTTACAAACTCTGACTCTTATCGAAAGATTGCAACTTCAAATCCGTCGATGCAGTGCAAAACGAAAGTGAGTATATCCGAGACGCCTTTATCTCAGGACTAACATCACTTATGATACGACAACGGCTACTAGAAAATCATGTCTCACTTAAGAAAAAGCATACGAACAGGCTAGATCTCTAGAGCTCGCTCAAATTCAAAACGATAGCTAACTTCGTGAGTCTCTACCTGTAATAAACTACACCACCGATGAAACCACCACAGCGTCAACTCGTAGACAAACAAAGCAAACAGATTTATGTTACTTTTGTGGAAATCAACGCCACCTTCGCTATGACTGTCCTGCTTCTAATAGTACCTGTACGAAATGCGGTAAAAGGAGCATTTTTCAAGAGTTTGTCTCAGCAGGTCTCGTTAAAATACAGCCAGTGCTATATCAGATGAAAATGATATTCAAACGACAAACGAGACGTCAGCGTCATCATTACATACATTCTCTTCTATGATATCGGCTACAAATCTCAATAATGCTATTATAACAGTTATCATAAACGGTAAACATACTGCCAAAGCGTTTATTGACACTAACAGTACTGCAAGTTTTATCAATAGACGTCTCGCCATACAATGCAATTTGAGAATCATTCCATGTAATCAAAAAATTACAATGGCGACTTCCAATTTAAGTACCCAAGACGACGGATCATGTAATCTAAAACTAGAAATACAAAAGCAAACTATTGATGTCACGCTCATGATCATGGATGGTCTTTGCGCGGACATTATAATTGGACATGATGTCTTGCAAAATCATAAATCTTTAGAAATGCAGTTTGGTGGAACTCAACCATCAATAAAGCTATGCGTTTTGTCTGAAGCCAATATTGAACCAGTCAGGTTATTTACTAATTTGCTTCATTTTGACAAACCAATTGGGGTCAAGTTTAGAGAACACTCTCAATCAGATTCACTTTTTATCGAAACAGAAATCCAAAAACTTCTTGCTAACAAAATAATTGAACCAAGTCATTCACCATAGCGAGCGCAGGTTCTTGTTACTAGTAGTGATCATAATAAGAAAAGAGTTGTTATTGATTATTCCCAAACAATAAATCGATATACAGAGCTCGACACTTATCCCTTACCTTCAATTGATGGACTCATTTCAAAAGTGGCTAAGCACGCTATTTTCAGCAAAGTAGATCTGCGCAGCGCTTATCACCAAATTCCTATCCTTGAACATGAGAAAACTTATACGGCATTTGAAGCATGCGGTAATCTATATCAATTTCGTCGTATCCCATTTGGCATCACTAATGGCGTCGCAGCTTTCCAGCGAGCAATCAGCAGCATTATAGAAAAAGAACGCCTTCAGGGAGTTTATGCCTATTTAGACGACATCACCATATGCGGACATAATCAGGCCGATCATGATAAAAAATTACGATCTTTCCAGGAGATGGCAATGCGATACAATCTTACAATAAATTTACAAAAGAGCGAATTTTCAAAAACAGAAATCAATCTATTAGACTATAACATCTCAAATAACGTTATAAAACCAGATCCTGAACGACTTCGCCCTCTCTTAGAAATGCCAGTGCCTGAAGATCTTGCATCACTTCGAAGCTGTATGGGAATGTTTGCACATTATTCACGATGGATCCCAAAATTCTCAGATAAAATAAAATTTCTTGCAAAAACAGAAAAGCTCCCACTATCACCTGAAGCTGTCCAAGCATTTCAGTCATTAAAACAAGAAATCGCTAAATCAGCAATCAATATCATTAACCCCAAAATTCAGCTAACTGTGGAGACTGACGCTTCCGATCATGCTATAGCCGCTATCCTGAGTCAAGAAGGAAGACCAATAGCGTTCTTCTCCAGAACTTTGGACATTCACGAGCGTAACCATTCCGCGATAGAAAAAGAAGTTGCAGCTATCTTAGAAAGTATTCGGAAGTGACGACAATTTTTAATTGGCAGAACATTCCGTTTGATTACCGATCAAAAGTCAGTCTCGTTTATGTTTGATCAAAAACATAGCGCCAAAATCAAGAACGATAAAATTCAGCGTTGGCGCTTGGAACTATACTTTTGGAATTACATACCGCCCCGGGAAAGAGAATATAGTGGCAGATGCCCTTTCACGAGTGCATATGGCGGCGTCAACTCAATCAATTGATGATTATCTTCTTAAGCTACACAATTCACAATGTCATCCTGGAATAACACGTATGTATCACTGGATTGGAACTGAAAATTTAACCTATTCCATCGAAGATGTTAGGAAACTAATAGAATCATGCCCGGTCTGTGCCGAGATTAAGCCTAGATTTTCCAAAACGAAGGGCACTCTAATTAAAGCGACCGCTCCATTTGAAAGAATTTCGATTGACATTAAAGGTCCCTTACCAAGTTATTCTTTGAACCGTTATATACTCACTATAGTGGATGAATATTCAAGATTCCCTTTTGCCTTACCTTGCACCGACCTTAGTTCAGAAACGATCAAACGTAAACTATCAGAATTATTTGCAATATTTGGTTTACCTGCCTATGTGCACTTGTTAGAGGAGCCGCATTTGTTTCTACTGACTTAAAAAACTTTCTACATAAAAACGGCGTAGCTACTAGTTATACAACACCATATAACCCGCAAGGAAATGGACAAACGGAACGATACAACGGCATTATTTGGAAAACCATACAACTCTCCTTAAAGTCTTTGAACTATCCCATAGACCGCTGGGAACTAGTCATAGCACAATCACTGCATTCAATACGTTCGTTGCTATGCACAGCAACTGGATACTCTCCACATGAGAGAATGTTCACTCATCCTCGTAGATCGACAAATGGACAGTCTATACCAACATGGTTTATCGGAGCGGAAAGGGCATTCATGGGGAATAATGTAAGGCAGAGCAAATACGATCCCATAGTTGAGGAAGTCGAGGTTATCGAAGTCAATCCCCTACATTCCCTTATAAGACTACAGAATGGGCGAGAATTAGTCATCTCCAACAGACACTTATCACCCACAGGAGGTAATTGCACTGGTACTGACAGTGACAAACCCAATACAGAATCTGATTCTATTTGGATTTCCGCTGATTCCAATGACCCCGAACCTCGAGGTTCAGATCCCATTGACTCTAACTAACTGTCCTCCTAGTGATACCTTCTTATTATTAATGAAGTAAGAGCCCCTAATGTTGACACTAAGGCGGATCAACTCCGACGTTCTGGAAGACTGCGACAACCACCAGTATATCTCCGAGACTATGACGTCTCTTCTTAACCAGGAGAGAATGTGGTAATATGCAACTGGCCACATTTCTTATTATAATTACTTGTGTTCTACTATTGTCATTTATTTCTTTATTTCTGTCAATTCTATGTAACTCGGATTTTAGTGAATAAAGCCATGTATACTCTTTAAATGGTTTGAATTCTACACAGAGTACCTTAGACTACACTTACCTACCTTACCTTACACTACAAACTAGTGTTGAGGGCTATAAGGCAAGTGACACAGGCACTGAACCACTCTTAACTTATTAAATTAGTATTAATTTATTTTGCAACAATCCGCAAGCACAATGTATGATGGTATATACTTCTATACATACATGAAACCTCCCTCCCTCCCACAAAGGAAAACATGCAATTCTGATAAAATTATATACCAACACACATACTTCACCCACACGAATTCGCTCCGAAACAGAGCATCATCAGGGTGATGTGAGGGTGATCATCTTGTGTTTGCGGATTGTTGCAAAGTAAATTAATACTAATTTAATAACAATGAATTTCTGCAAAGTAACGCCTGATACTATCAACACTCTGACATATTTAAGCAAATATGTAGCATGGCCTATGCACATCCAAATGGGGAATTAAATTCAGGAAAAGTAAGTATCCTTGGGAGGTATTTTCAATTCTATTTCAAATTTGAAATGGTTATGTATTTATAACTTGATTTTGCAGGTTCTCTCAATTTGGAATTCCGGGAGTTCTAGGCTACATAGATGACACTCATGAGGCTATCCTAAGACTCGCCACCCATGAAGAAAGATATTATAATAGAAAAGGATACCATTCCTTAAATTTTATGATTGAAAGTAAGCATATAACGCGTATAAACTCTATTAAGTTTAGAAATGACATTTCATTAAAATGTTTTACTGATTATATATGTAGATTTGTGATGCTGACCTCAACATTTTATGCATGGATGCAAGCAGCTCTGGGGCAGCCCAAGACTCCAGTGTATGGCAGAGTTATATACCATATGGCAGAGTTAACTCTGATCTCCAAAGAGGTAGAATGCTGTAGCAGGCTCTTGTAGAGATTATGGAGGGAACGGCAATAAAATACATTTTTTACACACATTGGTATTTTTTATTTATAACTGTTAGCATTTATAAATATAAAAGTCATATATAATGAAGTTAACTCAAAAATGTATACCATTAACTACTTGTTAATGTAAAATAGGTTTATCTAAAATGGTTAATAAATATATGTATAGAAAAAGGAAATATAAAAATTATCATTAATGTCATAAAGCAAAGAAACGAAAAATAATATGGTTTGAAACTAAAATTATATTTAATAAGCTAATTATTAAGAAAGTATTTCAGGATGTAAAATTAAGTACTCAGAATTAAAAGAGTGATTTCAGGAGCAGATATTTTATTATAATTTAAATCTTATAATTAAAAATAACAGTCTAGATATAAATAATAACAATATTTCTGAATTTATAAGAGAAGCCCTAGCTATCCTTAACAGGACTGATTCGTCATTATGTGCTTTGTAATATTTAAAGTAAATTTAATACTGATATTATATTTTTGCTGCCGCTTTGGAAATTTCTTGGTCAAGAAGTGTACACATACCTAAGGAATATGATCCAGCTCTTCATTTTATCATATTATTTTTGTTAGTTTGTAATGATTATATTTTGTTTTGTGTATCATTAAATAGATAAAAGTATCATACTATCTAATATTAATAAACCAATCACTTTTGGAATCGTAGATATAACTCAACCTCTTCCAGTGTACCTGAAAAAATAAAATAGATTAATTATAACAAGTACTTATATTTAAGAACATATATATAGAATGATTTAGGCAAGAAAAATTATTAATTTACCGTATGTGAAAGGTCTCCTAATATTATTTTGGTTGGCTCATTGAGCCTATTACTAAAGGTCTCTAGAGCTGCAGCCAATCGATTGGTGGCTTGCGCGCTCAAATTATCCAGCGCTTCCAACGTTGCGGTGGCTCTGTCTGGTTCTGAGCATAAAATAAATATTTATAAGCAGCACCAGTAGAAACTGTCATTTTTAATGTAGGTACATTATTAAGAATGGAAGTAGTACAACTAACCAGTTACTAGTTTATATCCATAACGACGTCGTTGGGGGCAGGCTGTCACTGATGTTGCCTGTGTTCATACTACAACAGTGTAGTATGAGAGCCGGCGAGTTCGGGTTGTTGTCCCTGTCCTTCAGGCTCTTGTGCAGGCTGAGAGATTCAAAACTTTGCAGCTCACGTTTTTTGTTGACAATCTTCCTCATGACAGCGTTTTACTTTGTTTATATTTGACTTTGTCATAGATAACTACTAAACACAGCCATCCTCTTATAATTAAAGTGTTTTTAATCACGTTGGGTCTTGTGCTATTGACAAAGCATTTCTGTTTTGTCAATATATTATTAAAACTTATAATTCAATCAAAGAAAATAAGGAAAACATTTATTTAAAATAAAACAATCTTTAATTTATTTATTCAACATCATGGTAGAGTTTAGTAGGGAACACTGAGAAACATACAACTGAGACTCAATTATGATTCAATTGCAACTCTATTGAGATGATTACATTTATATTTTTGCAGAATAGACAATTTGTCACAATGATAATTGAATTACAACTGAGTCTCAATAGAATCGTAATAGTATGAGATTTTATATAAATTAGCAGTATTGGGCCCCTGGTTATCTAAGCATAATAAATTGAAATATTTAAACCTAAAGTTAATTGTTATGCCACAAAAACAAGTGATAGTGTAACAAAGTGATATGTACAATCGTAGTTTGGATTTCCCTGGCACTGTACTTGACAGTTCTAAGACCAAACAATATCAGTTCTAGATCATCAACAATCCTAATTTATTATTTACAGGTTGTACCCTTCTTCCTGTTTAATCATAGATGACTTATTGTGTCTTATTGCATTCGTCTTAACATATGTGTGAACTCCTCAAATGTGATTTTGATTATCTGATAGTAATGTCTGCTCTGTATTGTGATTCTGTTGTGCTGCATTAAGCAATTTTTACCTCAGGCCAATCTGAATGACAATCTTGTACTATAAAAAATATTTTCTTCAAAAGAGGGCTAGCAAAGTTAATGTGAATTCTCTATCATGAATTTGTAGGTTTCGCCGTATTGGTACTGTATCAGCTGGCATTTTATTATCCTTTTCAAATTCATTAAAATAGCCAAAGTGCCTGCATCAATATTCATCTTCAATGTGAAATATAAATCTATGGCATAAGGGCATACATCCATCCTTATGCCCAGGCCAACTTTCCCTGTTCTTGGTGCACCCTGCTAGACAACGAAGCAATACCACTTACTTTAATACTGAAAGTATTAATTCATACATGGTAGTAAAGTTCATATATGGAATAAACTAAGAAATATTTTCATATGTATTGTATTGCTTGTAGTGTCAGAGAATCAGTAATAACTAGGACCCTGGTTTCCATCTTAGGTGGCAAAACATTGGGGGATATTTTTGGTTTAATCAACATAAGTGGGCTGTGATAATATTATACGATCAGAAGGCTCACACTCAGTTGTTGGTTATTTACAAAAAAAAAACAGGATATTGCTTTTTATTGCATTGATTAATGAATGGATCAAATGATTAATCTAAAATTTAAAATTCTATTGGAACCTATCCATATTAATGGGGTACCTTTAGTCTTGATAATGAAATATTTACGTTAAATCTTTAGAAGTCCATTCATCACATGTATTCCTACATACTTTCAGCTGACAAATGGAACAATGGTTGCGCACGTATATAATTAACGCTCTGTTGAAAGTGGTTTATGAATTACACCTAGTCGAATTTTACTTGAATTAGACGAAATACGACGAAAATAGTGATAATAGTTTGACGGATCTGCTGCAACCATTGATCATTTATTCAAAAATAAAATATGTCTTAAATGTTTATTTACCTTGCACTTCATTTATCATAAAAATAGATGATTGAAGTTGATATTAAATATATAAAAAGGAATACCCACCTTAGCCAATCACCCGAAAAATTATCTTCAAAAAGGCCAATGTCGATGAGATATCGGGCCATACGTAGGCTATTGGGTGCCTCAACCAGCTCTCGACGTCTCATTTCTTGAAAGTAATCCGCCATGGTATATATTCTATAATGCACTAAGGCTGATTTTATTCAATATACCACTACTATGGAATCAAAATAGCAGGCAGCGTAACCGCTATCCCACTACATTAACTAAACAAAATCGATAAATATTCTCCTACCACCTCCACCCAATTCACCACCCCTACTACTTTTTTTCAATTACGCTTAAACCTTTCAAATATTCTGCCATTACTATAACTGAATGACATTACGAATACTGACTGGTCTAAAACCAGACTGACAATATCTAATGTGACTGATATCAGTGAAACATGCCCGAATTTCATTGTTATCCTTCGTGGGTTTTCGGCTATGGGTACACTAGCGTGACGTGTGTGACATGCATGATGCACCAGCACCATGTCGGTTTCCTACAATTAGTTGCAAATATACTACTGCGGTTGGTTAGGTAGGATGGTGTTACACCGGCTTATAAAAAGACTGCCCTAATTGCGACAGGGTAGTAATGGAGACATGCCGCACCATGACATATTTATGTGGTCAGGTAATGTAAACAGGAAACGCAGACATTTTGAAAAAAAAAATTAGTCATTTATATATATTATTATATTTCTTTTTTTTATTTCACCTTTTAATGTGTGTAGAGCGACGCCTATTTAGTAAAAATAATAAATTCTTCTGGACCGACCAGATTTATTCAAAATTTTATGATTCTGATGTTTTTTTCAGTAATAATAAATTACCATGAAATAAAATAAGATTTTTGATGTCATTATGATGCAGCTTGTGCACCGGTTAACCGTCGTCAAACAAATTAAGCGTTACCATGCACCACGTTATATCACATGTCCACAAATGACGTTAGAGGCGCTCTCATAGTTGTATCATCATCATTAGGTGTTGACGTTAGTGTATACGTCGCACCACCCCGTGATATGCTAGTGTATTTGCAGCCTTTCTAGCTTAGTATTAACTTTTATGTAACGGACTTTATTGCACCACTGCAATATTTTATTATAAACGCTTGTGAGGGGTTTCTTTATGCCTTGCAAGGTTACTTATGTATGTTGTTGGGGAGCATTGTTAATAATGCAAATTTGTAGGATAAAAGTAGCATTACACTGTAACATTAATATTTTATCAAAAGTTTCATAATTTTGGGGAGTTTGGTATAAGCATACCATAATAATATAAGCATACCGCAAAATGCTCATCATTCAGAAGTGACGCCGCTTAACATAAATCATGACAACAACGTTATCTTTAATTCAACCACATCCGAGAAGTTAGGTATTACAATATTTGCATTAAAAATCAAATGTTTGATTTAGATCAGAAGTTCCCAGACATTTTTCTTATACATCACGTTCAAAATTTAGTTGGTTCTGGTGAACCCCCTGCAGCTACATTTCTACTATATTCCGAAAACTCGACAAAAAATGTGAAGATTAGATCTAACTATGGAAATTTGCGTTGCGGCTGAGTTCCAACCACGAATTAATATTTTTAGAAAAAAAAAGTGATAATTGATTGGTTATTTAATTGATTGTGCTATGAGTGGATGTCAGAATAGTAAAGTGGGCCAATCAAAGAAGTGATTACTTCCAACTCCAATCCTACCATTGGTATTTATATGGGTTAAGAATCAAACAAGTTCATGCGAGATTGCAAGCACACGCACCCCAAGTCGTATTTCGTCCCTTTGCACGTCTGAACAAGCGTTACATATATGCTAGTTTTTACAAGTAACAATCGAATATGCAAGTTTTACAAGTAACTGTCGCTGAGCTTCTTAAAATATTATCTGCCTATGTAACGGTTCTAATCTAATCAAATTTAAATAATCTTAATAACCTAACTTAAATAATAAATAAAATAAAAATTAAATAAAACTAAAATAAATATAATAGATAACAAAACAAAGT
>PDGT01000004.1:346913-383404 GCA_003671415.1 Megathymus violae | reverse complement strand
ATAATAAGAGCACTTGTTGAAATTCGATTACGCATGCGTCAAAGTTAAACGCGAAGTTGCTGAATTTCGTCCTGCAGCATGCGAAGTAAAAATCAGGCGGGGCGGGTATATTGATCCGACTCACCCCTATATGGGGTATTGTTCGTCCCTGTTCGCCCTCTAGCGTCTGTGTGGATTGGCGGTGTGGACCAGTGCATTTATTTTTTATTTTGTCCTTCACAAATGTGATTGAACAGTCCATACCTAACAATCTTTACTAGTGAACATAGCTCAACTATAATGGTAAGTACAATGAACTTAATATTTGTTTGAATGTAAATAATTAAATTGAACAAATAACGATAAAACTGTAAACACTCCGATAAACTAAGGACTTTACTATTGACATATCTTCATTTCGAATAATGCCCAATTTAAAGTAATGTATTTTACGGGTGGTTTTCAAATCAGTTTGTTTTAAATTAACGTAAAATCTTTTTAAATAGTTACAAGAACAGATAGATCATATAATTAATGACTTCCTTAATTTTTAAACATAACTAGAACTGGCCTTTCTATAAATGAAAATTATATCTTAATTATCTCCATTATAAGGATTCCAGTGCTATGACCACATCAGGTTTGTTAGAGTGGGAGTTTTCCTTGCCTTCTGATCAAATTATATCTCATGGGTGGTACCATGGTGCTTTAAGCCGAACTGCTGCCGAAAGCTTGCTTCAACAAGATCGGGAATTCTTAGTCCGGGAGTCATCTTCTCAACCGGATAACTACGTTCTAAGTTGCCGGTCCAATGGTCAGCATCTACATTTCGTTATTCAAAGAGTAAGTAAATATTGGTTATACCTACCTGTATTCACCAATATACCTATAATATCGTATTAAATAAACTATAAACTTTTTTTATGTATACCTTTACAGATTGTTGTACACCCAGAAACAGTGTATGAAAGATACCAATATCAATTTGAAGATGAAGCCTATGATACAGTTGCAGATCTAATCACCTCGTATGTGGGCTCGGGAAAGCCGATTTCAGCTGCCTCTGGCGCTAGAATACAATATCCAGCAAATCGTATAGTACCTTTGACAAATTTTATCCCTACTGATGACACAAATGCTATGGTTTCTCCGATAGGAGATGGGTCCAATTATGGAAATCCATACAGTTTGTACAGTCATTTTGCAGCAAAGCCCGGCATGCAACTTCGTGTGCCTTTCAAGAAACAACGGTCGCATTCTTTAACACCTATCGATATAGCTCAGCATGTTACACATGGAAAGAGCGCCAGTGCAGATGGTGTTATACAAAGTCAGACAAATAAGCACGCGAAAAACTTCTCGAGTGATTCCAATTCTAGTTCAGGAACTTGGGATAATAATTTGCCAACTAGCCCGCCTGCTAAGCCAGCTAGATATGATGGCCCAAAAGCAGATGAGAGACGTTTAGAATTACAAAGATTATATCATGTCTCAGGGTCTGATTCTGGTAATGGTTCAGGTGATTCAACGCAAAGTTCAGCTCATGGTGATCCGAACAAATGTAGAATAGATTCAGATTATAATTTAACACCAACAATAAAGCAACAGTTTGATTATGATCTTACTGAAGCAAGACTTTTGCAGTCCGAAAATATATATTATATGGTGGAATCTAGGATTAATTTGGAAAATTATCAATCACAAATTATATCACAAAATTTAACGAAGCCGCTAGAATCTGAGACATTACATACTATCAAGCTGTTGCTCAGAACGTCTGGACCGCGAATTCTCGCGAATCATTTGACAAAAGTGGATTTACACTTTTTATTGGATGACATAGTTCAAATTGAGGGACTCGATAAAACTGCTTCAGGATTAGAATTAATGTTTTTACCACAAGGGAGGGCCCTACGCTTAGATGTGATTGAAAGGTAGTTTGAACATTATATTTAGACCTAATTTGTAAAACTCAGCGAGACTTAATAACTTTTTGTAATTACAGAATTGAGACATTCCGACTGTTAATTGCCGTAACTATTCTTACGTGCCAGACAGACAGGCAAAGAGCGGACACAATTAATGACTGGATTCTCTTAGCGGTAGAGACCAAAACAGCATTGGGAAACCTCTACGGATTCTCAGCTATTATGTTTGGATTATGTATGCCACAGGTACATGTCATTAAGTTCTATTTTGATCACAACTGTTAATTGCTGATGTAGGTGCATTGTAAAAATATCTTTCGATTATTTTTTTAGGTGGAATGCTTAGAGAACGCTTGGAATATTTTACGGCGAGTTTACACGGATAATGCCTATATGTTCGAAGCTAAATGGAGGCCATGTTTCAAAAGCATGAACGAGGGGACTAATCCTCTGCCTCCCA
The DNA here is from genome assembly GCA_003671415.1 of Megathymus violae. NCBI lineage: Eukaryota > Metazoa > Arthropoda > Insecta > Lepidoptera > Hesperiidae > Megathymus > Megathymus violae. The sequence continues at coordinate 381,037 of PDGT01000004.1, read as the reverse complement.
ATACGACCACTCCCTATGTGATCCCTCCGGTCTTATGTTTTCACTTATTCGGTATGTAGCTATACTAATAATAAAATTCTGACTCATCGCTTTTTGTAAATGAACGATATATGAGAAAAAACATTATTACGGGCCTTTATTAACGCAATTGAACCCAAAACAATAGTTGTTAGAATTTTTGTCTGTTTGTTTGTGCGTTTGTTCCCGCTAATCTCAGAAACGGTTTAACCGATTTTGTTCTGATTTTCACTAATGTATTGCAGTAAGCGTTACTTAATAATTAAAGTTGTTTCATTACAATCCGTCCATAAATAAAAAAAAGTTATAACATTAAACATTTATTAACATGTAAGGCGTCGTTTTCCTGAAGCGAAGCGAGGGTAGTCTGCTAGTATTAAATAAAATTGATATATTGTACTAACATGTATGCCGTTAAAAAACCTACAGACACAATTATGTAAAATATACAAACTGTACAAAGTATAGGAGAATTGTTAACCAAGATGTTTTGACTTGGAAAAACGCCACCTTATTGTTGTTCAGTACTGGATTCAAATAATTAGCGGGCATTGCAGGGCACGAATTTCTCTTTCTAATTAACAGACATGAACATTAATACTTACTATACCGTCATGCTTCATAGCGGAGAGGAATAGAGGGACTAATGGCTAAGTCGACTGTTGGAATATTCGTTGTCACCCTGAGGCTTTTATCCAGGCTAAACGAATGTTATGTATCGAAACATTAGATGACCTACGTCCCAAAGTACTAATAAAGAGTCGCGACTACCGACTACCGATTACACATCCAACTACTAATTGTTCCATTGTTGCTTCTTAGTTTAACGCAGGTCGTAGGTCTAACACAATGTACGAGCAATGATCAATGTAACTGTTAAATCAATAAACATTGCAGATGGTGATGGCGGTGGACTAATGCAACCGGATGATACCTTTCCCTCTAGCTTGATGAGCAGTTTAGAATTCGATTTTAACGCTACGGCAGCACACCTTGAAACAGCAAGACACTTCCCGGATCAAGTCGAAATGTTTAAGCGAAATGCCCGAACTGTGGTGCAAGAGATGTCTTCATTGGGTTCCACTCTAGATCCAGTCTTACTTGAGCTGTTTAGAACTGAATTCCACATCAATTTTCTATGGGGCGAACGTGGCGCATTGACGACACCAAATCAAAGATTCGCTCGTTTGACGGATGTCCTGACCTCAATGGCGACTAAGTTAGCTAACCAGCCTCCAGACGATATGGTTTAGCCAATACAAAATTGTATGCATTTTGATTATAATATCAAGTGTCTTTTCAGAATATTCACTGAAATATATTATTTTAAAATAATATTATAGATTTTACGGATGGCTAAATTTAAGTGAAATGTTAGATATGTCATTTAAGTAACAAGCGTTCGTTATACCTTTTAAACATAAATGAACCCAGAAACTAATATATACTGCATATAATTATAAACTGTATTTATTTTTCAAATATCATTTCATTGTTGTAATATTTTGCTAACTACAACGAACTGAAATAAAACACAAAATCGACATCAATATCAATATTTATTTCACACGTAAATTCCTGCATGTTCACAAACAGATATTAGAAATTGAAATTTATTTACTAATGAGAGTGATTACATTATATTATTATGATGCGTCGCTACATATATTGATTACTTAGGTTATAACACGTAGAATTCAAATCAGCTACTCTTAAACATTGGCCATTGCGCCGTCTATTATCGAAGATAACTTAATAACGATAATAATACACACAAGTATTATGCAAATCCGCTTTCATCTAATATTGTCGGAGTTCAAATAATCTTATATAAAATGGGCCACTTACTAATCATAATTGCCTTAACTAATAGATATTTTTACAGCGGGATGTTCCAAATTATAGCTTAGAAGATTAGAGACGGATATTATGATATTACATTAAGAGTATACCTTAGACAACATAAATTAAGTATTTTGGATGAGATAACTGCCTCGGATAGAATAAAAATAATTTACTGTATCTTGGATCATCCCTTAAAAATAATTTCAAGCTTAGATTTAGACTGGTAAATAACTGTATAATTTTTTTGTTAAATAGACACTTGTTAGTACCTACTACATAAGTAACTGATTAGTTAAATGTGTCACCCGTATCCAGCTCATCGTTGAAAGTATTGAATTGCAAAAAATATCTATATCCTCTATTGAGATGTTTATAATGTTTGTGGTAAGCTTATTTGTTACTTGAAGTAATACTCAATAACTTCTAATTCAAAATATATAAAAGCATCAAAAAGCTATAATAAAGTTTGGAAATACAAAATAAAAAATCAGCTCGTTCATGTTTTATCACCCTGCTTCAACATCGGTGGTAATCTATTGGTACCTTGTCTCACTCACTGTGACAGTCGCTGCCAAATTTAGAAAAATCATTTTCCAAATCACATTAAATGCAAAGTTATAAGATCCCCTGAGACGAGCCAATATGCATTTCTAAGGAGGGACAGCAATGTATTCAAACAATATCCCCCTGAAACATATGTGCAGAATGGATGACAAGGTATTTTTTTGGGAACGAACCTCACAAACCCGTAATCTGCCCCAGAAAGCCCGGTATATTTTTGATATTGTATCTTCTGAAAACCAAAAATTATACGTAATTTGCCAATTTATGCAGAGTTAAATTCGTTGTCCGTCGCGTTTCATCCGATGCTCAGTTCAAATGCTTTATACGCCTACAATAACATTATCTTAATCTTCAAGGTCAGTTTCATAGCCTAGCGTGCGCCAAATATGAGACTCGAGTCCACGACCAATAGGACGTCCATAGATTTATCAGATAAGTTTATCCAAGCTTCAATAAAGCTTATGAATTAAACAAACTAAGTTCTTTATACGGCTAATACCCAATGCATTACCCTTATCATTAAACCCTTTGAGAGTACAAATATTTTTTTTTTTTTTTCGAAAATAGAATGGATATAACCGAGGATTAAATTTTTACGTGTAGGTTCTACACTTTGTTTTGTGTTGGGGTACGCACAAATTTGTATATTATAGGCTACGCCGAAGGTACTGTTAATAGCTATATTTTTTTTTAAATAATATCGTATTTTGTAACAGGATCATGCCGCTACTCTTTTTAAAATGAAAATTTTTGATTTGTAGGATTCCACGTCGAACCAATTTTTTTTCTCCATTTTATTTCTGTTCATTATTGTTCTTTGAATGTAATAACGTCGTTACGAAAATATTTTATATAGTGTATATTTCGTTTTGTTCATAATTTAGATAAGATGAATAAGACATCAAACGTTCACATATTTTTAAGTATACTGAATGGGGAACGAATGGTTCAGTACAAATTTATGTTGGATAGGTAATTAGATGTTACTTAATAATTTTAAGGAAATAGATTTTTTTATAGCACATAACATCAATTAATTTTTTCTTTATAGAAAACTAGATATTTCGGTATTATTTAAAAAGGGCGACTTGATAATTATATTGATATGGTTGATTACATATGACATCCTGGATATTTCTAAAGGCTCAAATGATTATAACGTAAAGCAGTTTGCAAACTTGTTATTGAAATATTTGTTTGCCTAGATTTTTTTAAATATTTAAAGTAAAAACCTGAACGTACCCCAACGTTAACAATTTTTGTTAAGTATCACACCTACAGTATTAATCCAAAAGGTTTTAATACTGATTTTCCGCACTTCAATCTTTAATCTAAACGCACACTTGGTGTGCCCATACAATATATAGTATTAGACAAGTCTACTTTTAAATTATTAATGCTGACTTTATTCCGAAGACCGACGTTTTCCATAATTACTTTTCAAGACATTCATGCGTCCATTATGTCGCATGGCGCTGGTAGAAGATAAATAAATATTTAGTTATATTATACATGGAACATTAAATACGTTACTTTCATTAGTTTGGTCGGCACTGGCGTCGTATTTCGTCACCATTAAGTGATAACGCAACGTATGCAGATTTGGGTGTTGGTTTACATTGCCCGAGCGTCTTATCCATTTCATCTCAACCATACACATTCACGTTTAAAGTATACAATCAGTAGTTGTAAAATAATATGCAACCAAACAAAATGCTTGTGAGACCAGTGCTTTGGCATACCTATCTACTTATTTAAAAATCTTATACCGTACCAAAAGGACGTCGTCCAGCAATTTTATGAGTGAATATTATGAAATTATAAACAATTTTAAAATCATGTTAAGATATGTTGAGATAATTGGCCATTGTTTTTGAAAATAAAACCGTAAATCACGTTTAAAAATAAGCCTAATACACAGTATGAATATAAACTGTAGACATCGAAGTGTAATACGACAACATATAAGTTAATTAATTATATAGACACATTAGTGTCAGAGAGTCTAATGTCATTACCGACTTTAATTTAAGGATCTAAACAGTTGTAATACACATAAATACATTTGACACATAATGAATATAATCTAAAATAGTTGAGCTAACTCTATATAAGTTGGTAAATTGTATATTCGTGTAAACGATTACTTGTAAGTATATTTTAATTATATTAGTACATATGAAGTAGGACGCAAATGATCCCGTAATATTTTAGACGCTAAAGACAAACATTAATATTGAGAGATCCCCAACGTCCCCCACACAAACATGTTAGGTCTACGAACGAGTGTGTACCGATCACTGGACTTAAGTCGGTAACACTACACTATAATTAACGACAAACTTATTCTAAAAGGTTATATATTATCCAGCTACGGAATGTATTTTCTGACGATAATCAAGGTTATCTTAGTACTACCATGGCGCCTTCCAGATGATAATGCAGTATGATAAGAAAGCGCAAAATGCTTTAATGAGCTACGAGTTATCTTTATACGTACGTGCTAAATTACCGCCAGCAATCATTTGAATTTAAAACGTTGCAAGATGACAAAGCAGCACAAAGAATAGTATCATCACTACATAGAATGTAGATATATATACGTATATGTAGATGAGCAAAAGGACCAACCAAAAATTAGGGTCTGCTTTATTATATATCGCAACTTAAAGTATCTTAGTTTATGATGTAGGTAGGTAGCTTTTGATGTACGATGGATGTGTAACTACTTATTATTTTTGTAGAACAGCAATGGATGTAGGTATACGAGAAATGCATATTCATTATTAAACATTTTAAAAAATTTCCGCAAATGTTTATTCAAATATTTCTAAATATACTTGGAGGTTGTAGTGTAGGAGTGGTTAAGTTTCTGGCAAAAAAACAGAAGTAAATGTGTCGACTGGTTTTTTTGTTGTGCCTTTTCCTTACACCCGAAATGGATCGAATAAGCGTAAAGATTAATGAGATTGATAAATTATGATAATAATGAAATGTACTTAATTTAAGTCATAAAGTCGTCGTCTGGGTCCCAGTGGGGGACGGGCCAGGCGGGTTCATCCGTGCGTTGCCAAACTGCCTTGTTCACGCTGGACGTCACGCGGCGAGCGCGCAGTTGTCTCAGAGCTTGCAATCTGTCTCCGTCGCAAGCGCGCAATGCATAAATAACCTGTCAAATAAAAACTAAATGTACACGATGCAAAAATATCGCGAAATAGGTTGTCTGATTTAAGAGAGAAAAAAATATTTATTGTAAGGTAACAAGGTGTTGGTATTGATCATGAAGGTTTTTTCATACACATAAGTTTTAGTATTTCAAGTGTTCACCCCAGCCAGCTACGTTGTAAAGAATTATAAATATCAACTAATTTCAAATAGTCAAGCGTAGCGGTCCTTGATGTTATACCTATTTTGGGCAATTATATTAATTTTAACAATTACTTCGAATCAGTCATAAATAAGTCATATTTATTTGAAATTAAGATGACAGCTAGTGGAAAAATTTCGTTGCGTTTCCGGGCTTCGAACGGCACTTATGCCTGCGGTCTCGATTGTTAACGCCAAATAGCAGTCTTTAATATATGTCAGAGGCCTTGAAGTGGAAACGAAACCTCGTACACTTGGATTGATCACTAACTTCTCCACCAATTCGCACTAGATCAGCGTGGTGACGTACGCTGTACGACTACCAGGGGATGTACATATATGTCCTGCAGTGATTCGCTAATGATATAATGTTTAGTAATTATATAGATTTAAAAAGCTCATAATCGGTCAGAATGTAGCCTATTAGGCCAGGCCTATATTCAGGAAAGGATCTTCAACTACTTAATGGTGAAGGATAAACGCATGAACAACTTGAGTTGAGTTTTAAGAACACTTCGTGGTTTGGATTAATATTCCACAATATGTAATATTTACTTAACAAATAATAATGATTTTTTAAATGTCTCAGTCAGACAAACGTTAAAGCCAATTTTTTTTTATTTACAAGTCTCAAATTTAAAATTTGTGTCTTAATCGTGCAGCGTACTTCACCACGCTGTTCCAGAGTGAATTAGTGGAGAGGTTAGTGATCAACCCAAGATGAGATACTGTTAAACGGAGAAAACTTATTGTTGAGTTACATAACCAGCAATATAGTATAAAATACTTAAAAATACATACTCGTTTTCTATTAAAGTCCATGGCTATCAGCACTGCTACGTCTCCTTCGGTGAACTTATCATCAGGAAGAATGCCGTTATAGTCGGAAACTGTAGCTAAAATTGTTTTATTAGTTATGGCAAGTAAATCTATTTGTGACGTAACAGAACGCAAATATTCTTATGTAGATAATTAAATTAGCCAGAAAAATTAGAAACTCAAACAGTTTTATTTTGATTGAACAGATTTGATTAGAAGAAGAAAGATGAAAACCATATTGGCTATATACTAGAAAAAATACATCAACAAATTAAAGTTCAAAATCATTTCATGATTTGAGGTACTTGCCAGTATAATTTTGCGCGTCATTTTTTATGCGGAAATAATTTGCTACTTTACAAAACATCTTTTGAACGTACAGTTTACAAAAAGTACAGAGTAATTTATATGTTTTTAACCTGTATGGAAACGGTTGCAATGCTATTAATTTCCATTCAACTAAATTAGCTATAGAGTATTAAATCCATTTACCTCTGAACATTTATAATGGACCTATATTTTTATGAGAATATTTACTTTATATTATAAGTTCTTTTCCAGGTTCAAAAATTGAATAAGTTAATGGGACGTCTGATTGTTCCGTTATCTATGGACATGGGAAACATCAAAGGAGCTATAATCGCAAAGACGACATAAATAACAAATACCTATACTAATATTAAAACCTTAAAGAAACCGAATCTGAACATTAAATATTGTTTGTATTATATTTGTCAGGAATTTTTGTCTGCTGTGTGTGTCTCTATATACACGTATAAAACTAAAATCACTGAACACATTTAGAGATAATTTATTTCTCGGAGTTTTCGTGACATTTGCCTAAGTTAAGCGAGGGTAGGTTAGTAATAAGTAGGTAGGTACTTACTAGGAAAAGGGGACTCTTGCTGTATTAGCGGCACGTTATCTGGATAGGAGTCGAAGTTATGTGGGCCTAAAAATAAAACAATAAATAAGTTATTTTGATAAAATGAAATAAAAATAACACATACCAACATATAAAGTAATAAAGATTCTTGAAAAGTGTCAATCACTAGTTCTTAGTGAAGGCTTCTGCAGGCGAAATGAGTAAAACGGAACTTAACTGCGGATCGAACTATTGAACCCACACTGAAATTTCCACTATGCATGCATTGACACGAACTTTTTCGTAATCTTTAAATTAGAACATACATAATAGTTTATATCTTTTAATTATTATATATGACAATCCTTACTATTTCTTGTGACTTTTTATGTTAATCCATGACAAATAAAACTCACATTATCAATCCCTCACTTTCGTTGAAGTAGAAATTAAAAGATAACGCCACAAACAAAATGAAGTGTCAATGTACCTAATAATTCATAGATTCCATTTAAAAAGTTTGTATGTATGCTTTAACACTAAAAATCGATATACATCTCTATCATGAAGGCCTAGGAACCCCATAGCACGCAATTTAAAGACATATCCGTGAGCTCACACAGCGATTCGTCAATCGCTGGCTCACGAGGAGAGAACTTAAAATGATCATAGTTACCTTGCAGACTTGATGGAGAATACGGTCGAGTAGGGTAGTCCAGTTCCGTAGCTGTAGGTACAAATTACATTATAAGCAGGCATTATTAAATAAAACCAGTCGTTCAGAAAAAATAAATATGGTTTAAAATAATATAAAGATCATTTAATTTACATATTTATATTTATTTACCTATTAATTAAAACTTAACCATGCAGGTCAATAATTCTATATGTTTACTCAATAAAATAATTAGATTATCCGAACCGAAGGACGTGCCCTTACGAGCGACGGATCGAGGAGGACCTAATTTCCGTCGTGAATTTTGTAACACAAAAAGAAAAATAGATGCGAGGACAATATCGAACCAAAAGCGAGGGCCACTTGAAAAATAAATCGATTAAGGTAATGAGAATATTCTTACCGAACCCTCCTCGACGTGGCTGTGGCTCATACCAAGACTGCTCCGGTTCTGCATACAAAAAAAACGTCGAATTTACACATTACCTCCTTAATTAACAGTAAAATGTTATTAGAATTAGAGTTTACACAAGCCAACAAGCTTTTTGTCTATTTGTCTGTTTGCTGTAGTACCACAATAAACTAAACATCAAAAAGTTTATCATGCATCGAATTAAAGTACTTGAACTCATCATATCATATAATATGATAATTTGTCGATCTCATTCTATAAATAAAGGCTTCACCAAATTAAAGACATACTTATTAAATGTTGGTATTTTATTATCAGTATCATGTAAAACGTAGCGCAAATACAATTGGTTGCAACACTACGATAGCTATGAATATGAAACCAGTAGAAACACAACTATAGGTAAAGTAGGAATAATTTAACCCACGCGAACTATTCATTAAGCTGAAAATGCAATGTTATCACTTGTACCTGATAAGAACGATGTGAGAATTCACTCAAAATCATAGGACAAACCAAGTGCCAATAAAGTCGACATCTCCTCCGATGTTCACCCGGTAACGGTAAGTGATGGTTCCTCATATGCTTACCTATGAAGAAAGCCTGGCGCCATAACTCCACAGGGACGACTGCCTTAACCAGAATAAACGTGCCCTAACCTTTTGCCCGCTTCAATGCCTTTTCTCTCTCGAGGTGCGCTGAGGCAACAAAAAGAAACAATTAAATATGACGAAGCGTAAATACATACCTAACCAATATAACTTCTTTATCGTAAAATAGGCTTAATACATTACTAAAAAGCGTTGCGTCCCTTTTTACTTTTATTAATTGCAAGCACCCGGTTTCTGGGTTATACACAAGAAATAATATATGATATTTATGACGGAGATAATATTCGACAGTCTCGATGAAAACTCAATTTTATATTAAAACTTAGCGCTAAAGTTAAGTAACCAGTTACCCACCAAGAATTTGCTCCCATACACCGATAAGGATATTCCTGCGATTCCAACCCGCACGAGCGCGGGCCGCGTCCACTGCATCTATATGTAATTAATTAGACTGCGCTTTACCATTAACTTTGTAATAGAAGTACTCGAAGTTTATTAATAAAGTAGTTTCGTGTCTCCGAGATCTTATTTAATTGCAAATCATCTTTACGCTTTTAAATAACAATTGAAAATTTATAATATTTAAACTACCAAAGTCCCAAAACCTATATTTTTTATATATTTCATAATACAAAGTCAAAGAATGGACAAAAAATGCCAAGTAAAGATGCAGAATTAAATATTTTACCCCAACTCATAGCAGTGATAGTTCTAACTACTTGAATTCCATAGTAAAATTACAATTTATTTACCCAGTATGTCCTGCACTAAGTCTCTGGGCTGGGCGACTGGCGGATCAATAACGATGTTTGGAGCGCGGGCTTCTATTAATGAAATATAAGAGAAAACTTCATTTCTTACCATTAGCATAGTTAAAACAAATATACCACACCAGCCCTACGGTGTCACTTTGACTATAAAGTAAATAAAAAAGAATGAGGTACATAAGTAATTTTTATGTTATTTGACTATTAGCTATGAAAGATTTTAAAATGTTAAGACGTGTTCCAAGAAGGGGCTATCTATATGTATATTACGAACACCCGTGGATGCGAATGAATTTCAAAAAATTACTAGGCACGCCATGGGTGTACTGGCGCGACAAATCAAGACAATCATAAATTTATTGAAAATTATACTCAGAAATACAATTCGTATTAATTTGGAATGTGATTCCCAAAAGGTCAAACTTTAGCGTTTATAATTGATACCTATATACCTACCCAAAACTGGAAGCACAGCCTGACGCAATGAAGCTTTCGGTCTGGGTCGTCCCATTCCAACGTGTCGACGACCAACCCCAAACTCATCTAAATATCGATAATTTCAATTGCAATGCAAGTAATATAAAATCATTAAATTTCTATTTCTATCTAATGCTACGAATATAATTAATTACAAACGAGTAATGAGGCTCCTAAAAGTAAACTACGAGGGTGACACTGAATTACTACGGAATTTATTTTTTGATGAAGGTTCACCTACTGACACTATAATTGATAATGATATTAAATTAAATTAATTGTCTAAGTTAATTAATTTGATTATGAAACCAATCTCAAGGAATATAGATCGCAGACGTCAAAGCTACGAGTAATTTGTAAAGTTGACAAGTTAATCATAAACAATTTTAGTTAAAACTAAAAATATTAAATATGTACACCATATAGGACAAAATAATATCTCAAACGTATGATTTTAACATTAATCGGTAAACGGATATTTTTATCATCATTTTTTTTCATTTATTTTATGTCGCCAGCCTTTAGTACTGAAGATATTATTTATTTAAAATTTAAAGTCTCAGTGTGACACTCGTAAATTATTCAAAATCAGTATCTTATCAAGTAATTTCTACGAGTTTAAACATTGTACCAGCTTGAAAGAAATAAAGTTTGTAAAAATATAAAGCAAAATTTTGATTTGTAAGCGACTAGACTTATAGTTATTTTTTGTAAATGTGTAAGGTAATTTTGTCACCTTATTGGATCAATTAAATTGTATATATTAAGGCTCTATCGTGGATTGTGAACTGTAATGAGCAAATCTAACATGTATGATAAACCTGTACTAGACTCGAGTCAATAACTGCTTACATTACATACAGCAGAGTTCTAGTACATAAACGTGTTTGAGACTATGTACTGGATTAGAATTCATATAAACAACATACCGTTATTCTGTGAAATGTGTAGATTCCATATTTAAATAACAAAACGAATAGTATGTGATCAAATGAACCATTTATAGGCGGGCAGATTGTCTTGTAACGCTATATTTACAGGACCAAGTAAAACATATAATCAATAAACCAAATAAAAAGCTAGGTTAGGTATACAGTTTCAAAAAGTTTATTTACCGAAAATATCCCATAAAAACAGCCTTCGCGGCAGGCCAACGCGTTGAGCAGGGGCCTCGCCCGCTCCTAGGTGTACATGAAGAGTCAGAAGTTATATTGCGGTTTACAGTTTGATATTATTATCAGACTCAAGGCTTATATGTAATTTATCGCCTACGTAATTAAGTTGTATGTCTAATAGTGTGTTATTATCAAGGTGATTTGAGATAACTTCAAAGTCAATTGTTTAAAAATAAAAAAAATAGTTTACCAGCAGCGTCTACATCCAATATAACCAGCTTCTGTTGGGGCGGCAACGCCACAACAGCATCAGGTGCAGCTCCATCTTCTCCTTCGTCTAAATGACAATAAAGATGCAGAATTGCAAGACGCCTCTTTTAACTATATTTGGTACTTCTTATCCAAGAGTCTTAAACGTCACAAAATAATTGACGTCGCCGTGCGTGAGGCAATTTTCGCAGCCAATTGCTAATATATACATAATATATACAGCAGGGATGTTATGGAGCTCCGTAACCGTACCGAAACTATCGGATATTCGAAATAAAATATATCCGAAACAATAATCGTATTCGATAAAAATATATAATAAAATCCTATCCGAAATTATCCGAAACAATCGTATAATCCGAAATAATTTCATATCCGTAACCATAACCGAAGCCGGTAAAATATTATTCATGTATCCGAATCCATATTCAGATCCTAAATTTCATATCCATAACATCCCAAATACACAGCGCTAACTAAAATTATTTTCTTCAACTAAATGTTTTCAATTAGTTTTGGAGTAAACACGCGTTTATTAACTCATGAGTTTGTGTGTGTGTCCGTGTTTGTTATTTGTTACTATAATTATAGATGTATTTGAAATTTGAAATAGAGTTTCTTAAATGTTTGTAGGTCAGGTATAAAAATTGTAATCGCGAACAATGTAATAATCAAAACCTGTTAAACCTTATAAAACATTTCCGAAAAACCTAACAGAAAATGTAGTTACTAATGGAATAGAGTTTCCAGAAGCACTTATAACAACGGGAATACTTCAAGGATAAATATTAAAATATGTAAGGATACATAATTCCAGAGATATAGATGATGTAAATATAAAGAGTCCATTAAATTTCCATTCGTAGGTCTGCTGGAAGAGATTTCTTGTAGAAATAAGCAGTAGCATTGTTCAAAACTTTTTTAATTGTTTTGAGTATCCAGCGTACATAAAGTATTAAATAAATATTACGCGAAAGTCAATGAGCCATGTTCTAGATTTGGTAAAACCAATAGCTTATAATATGGATAGTAGTGTCAAAAATCTTAAAATGAAATAAACCAATAAGTTGTAATTTTTTATCGAAATCAAATTTTGTAACTATGACAATGTTTTTGTCGCTTTTACCATGCGTTTTCAAATGTTCACGTGGTGACTATGGATAAGTGTTTGTAAAACCAATTTTGAATAAATTTCAATTAATGGAATCCAATTTAACAATTAACCACGTTTAATTTTAACAAAGGTTTTAATTTTTTCGGTTACATATCTAATTCCCGAAAACAACTTAAACCTGACTTAGTAATCGATTTGGCATCTTTTAATTTGAATTTGAGCGCATTCGCCAAGTCATATTTCAATTATAAACAAAACACTAAAGAAATCTACGGTCGAATGTAATCCCATTTAACCAACTGCGTGTTATATGTTTACTTGCGCGTGCCGCTTAAATTTACTCCAGAAATCGCATTATGGGAATGAATTTTGATAGAGCATAACAATAAAAGCTTATTTATTTTAATGTAAAAATTTTCGATTACATTTCACTTAACTATTGCCCCTCTTGTTCTTCAACTTGACATACACGACCGAGTACATATTTAAATCGACACAGATAATGTTACAACGTAACACGATTCAGAATTAAAATTCCATTTGGTACCGGAGTGTCTACTTAATGAGTCATGAGTGATGACATCAATCATCTCAAATTAAACGTACCTAAGAATAATCCTTTAGCAGTTACAAACTCATTGAAATAAAATTTGGTATAAAGATTCAGATCGTTCCATTAAACTAATTTATTGCGTAGAAAACGAAGCCAATGAGTGGGATTACGATGTACCAATTACTACCTGTATATAAAGTCAATATTAAAAGTTGTGGCTGACGAAAAATATTTTCCCCAACTCATAAATCAGACAAAATGCACGTTAAACTTATATTTTGACAACACATTTAGATTAAAACTTTAAAATAAAATCTATTTTGTAAATTCATCGAGTACGATTGGCTTAGGTTAATGAATCCGCGTTGATTTCAGATTATTGAAACAAACAGACAATCAGACAAACTTAATTATCATTGACATAAAAATGGCTTTAGCAATATAATCACCAATAGCAATAAGCACAACTCAAAAAGCAAGCTCAACTGTCAAATAAAACCCGGCATCTATATGCAGGAAATATAAAACGGTGAAATCGAAATTCAATGAACACTAATGAAACAGTAACGTACCTCGCATTTGTGGCAACACTGCTTGCACATTAGGTTCCGGATCGGCAGCACCTACCGCCCTCTCTGTAACAAATTATTTGATGTACATACTATAAAAATACAATAACTTCAACTTCAAATAGAGGGAAATTATTATAGTTTTAAAAATAAATAAAAAATTGTGTACAGTATAAACTTAATTTAAACAGTACTAGAAACCCGCCATCGTTCTCCTTGTGAAATCCAACCTCTTACGTTTATAAACACCAACTATGCTAGAAATAATTGTTAATCATTTATATTAGGCACTCAATAAATTCCACATTATTGTTTTAGGGATTGATTTCATTAATTTAAATTTGTGTATATTAATTAGTAACACAATCAATTATTCCAGAAAAGCAGCCAATACATTGTTTAATACGCTTTTAACAAAATTATCATACTTAATTCATTGCGGTTTATTCAAAACTATTTTCAAAATCATCATCATCCACCTGCCCTTGTCCTAATTTTATTTGTGGTCGGCGCAGCATGTATTTTTCTTCCATACCTCTCTATCAGCCGTCATCTCATTAGTAACTTCCATTCTAGCCATATCATCCTTCACACAATCCATCCATCGCTTCTTTGGCCTTCCTCTACCTCTATAGCCATCTACGTTCATGCTTAATACCTTCCGTACAACATGCTCTTCATTCCTCCGCATAACATGACAAAACTATTTTCAAAATGAATAATATAATTACCAAATATCTGATGTGCAACTTCTCGCCCGATTCCCCTCCGTGGCACGCACTGACAATAACGGCTGTTGCAGCACCGGTAAATGTGATCATCTGAATTAAAAATATTGCTTTTTAATTGTATTCACACGTGAAGCCATCTATATCATTTGTTAGCCAGCAGTCGTTAAGCATTGTCAAATGCCTGCAAAAGCGCATAATATGTAGTTAAGAAACATAAATGAGCGGCCCGGTAATATGTTGAAACTAAATTTTAAGGTCTTTCGCATATATTGAAATATTGTATTTTTAGATAGGTGATAGTACATTTTACCCAATAGTAAATGGGGACTGGCATCACCACACCTCATAAATCTGTCTTAATAAATGGATACAAATGGAGTTTTCCTTCGTTGCACATTGCCTCGAGAATAGCAATATTGTGAACTTCTTAAATATGAATTCACTTTTATATAGGAATGTAGGTAAATAGTACAATAGTAAATATAAGAGAACAAAACGGGGACCTATGCAGCTTATGAAATTAATCGCTAACAACCATGTCAGCTAATCCAAGTACAGAGTCCAGTCAAACGGTGAATTCCAACTTGTACGCGGGAATAAAGATTTCTCGATGTATTTTTCCTTCTGACATTTTGGCATTTCCTAATAAGATGACGGTCCTATTGAAGAACGCAGTAATTGCGTCGTAATAAGCCCGTTTACCTCCTAGCATCATTTTGCAGTAAAATTAGCAGTATAATTCTATTTCGTAGTGAAGTAGTTTTTTAGCACAGCCTAAAATTTTCATTGCTGTGTAGAATAAACATTATTTTAGCTACCACAGGTAAACAATGTGCGCACGGGTTATCTTTCTACCCGCGCTGAAATTAGCATTTTTCGGATATCAAAAAGTTGTTAAATTATGAAATCTGTTTCATAAACCGATTTTTTTTAATCCAAATTACAATTTATTAGTATTCTCCTTAAAATCAAAACAGTTTATAAAAATATTATTCATGGGCCTATTAATTAAATAATTAATTACTATTAATAATTAGTAACGCTAAATTATTTAAACACTTACCATTACGCTTCTTTGACTTCCCATCACGCCGCGACTTGCGCGATGTCGGCACGACATCGAAGTCTGCAACAAGCCACATGATTTTTAGATACTAGCAATGAGTATCTCTCAAAAATATCCTGCCGATCCTCCGTATAATATTATTCATGTTAATTAAATTTCCGATAATTTCTAATTAAACTTCTAATGAGCTCGGGACTCCGTTCACAATGAGACGGGCATAAGCCATATTCCACCATGCTATTCAATTGCTAATTGACGGACAGACGTCGGAGAAATTAAACCATAAATATATCCTCGTCATATCAGGATATTGTGGTTGCACGTGGAATCAGTGATTGGCGTCAGTTCAATCGAAAAGAGTCGTTCGAAGCCAAACTATAAGATTTGACCGTGTGCAGTCAACTTAAAACATATATCATCACTGACACCGGTATATATTTAAAATCTTATTTTCGTGATTTTTGTATCATATACTGATGATATTGCGACCCAAGTATTGGATGGATAAATGGTGTAAAACCGTCCAATAGGCCAACGCAGTGCTTCCTGATGTTTTTAAAGATGTTTTCAGTTAAAATATAATTAAATTTGATACACACCATCGTCGTCCCTCCAACTACGTCGACCATATCCAGATGTACGCGGAGCAGTGCTCAACCTGCGAGCAGCGTCAGCGCGAGCTGCGTCATCTGAACAGACAAAATTAGAAATATTTATACACTATTTAAACCAAAGATAATTGCAACTACGTGTTACCTCTTGAGTCGATCATATAAATACGTAAATAATAATTTTTGTTTGCGACGAAACGAATCACATCACATACGATCAGCGGCGTGCACAGGATTATGACACTGGGTATGCGGCGGAGTACTCGGTCACAAAAACTTTTTCTTTTATACATTTTTAGCATAGTCACAGCCACGTGACGGATCTCTAAGTAACTCTCTAACCATGTCAACAGAACAAGTCTTAGATGTACTACTATTCATGTACATCTTCTACGGCAACGCAGATAAAACAGCGATCGATCGTCGCGGCGGAAGAAATTCTAATAAGTAAAATAATAAGCTAAAATATTATGACTACTCACCTAGTCAGCTTCAATTTTCACATATTCAAGGTTCCGGTTACTTGAGATTACTATATCACCTAATCACCTATCACAAACCTCACAATCAAATAACATTTAAAAAAAAACAAACGCACTAGTAAAACCAAATCACTACAATTTATTATAGAAACTCAGTAATAAACTGTTAAATGTACACACTTTAAAATGTTAAAATTAAAAATCTTTTAAGAAAATTATACATATACTGGCGCAAACCAAATAGTAAACAATGCTTATCACATGAAAAAAGTAAAATGGCCCCTGCGAAACACAAAACATTTCTGCTATTTTAAGAAATAAAACCTTACTAAACAAAAATGCATAATGTACACAAATCATTTATTAGTCTTTTTACGTCTATTATTTTTATTCGGATTATAGGCAACGAATATTTCCGATTTACTCCCGACCAACTGCCGAACTTCCGTTGCCTGCCGCATGAGTCGCGGCTAACCGCGGCTTTCGAATGCAAACGCACACACGTTTGCGAACTGTGCACGGACACCTAAATTTCTTTACATGTGTGATCAAAACTACTGCCGAACGCGATGGCATGCCTTGGTACATTATTTTGCAGCGCCGCTTGCTTGTCGCCAAACGTCTAGCAAACATAATGTTTGTGTGCTTGCAATTTATAAAATATTAGGCGTTTTTGAGTTATTATATTTTGTTTATTCATTTATTTACTATTAATTAAAGTCATCTAAAACGTACGAACGTTTTATTAAAATATCTGTGAATGGCAAGTAAAGCACTGCATTTCTGCCTACAAGGAGCGCACGCCCCTGCATACGATGCATTTGTTTTATTAATCTTCTGAGGACTTTTTATATTTCCCTATATACCTACATGAAGGCAGAAAGAATATCAGGAAGAAAAACTATGATTGTCGATAGTTATTAACGAAGTAGACGCAAATATATACTGTAGTAGTTTTCTTTTTTGTGTGTCAAGATGCATGTTTTACTTATTATTATAATTATTTATCAACAAAATATTGAATAGAAAGTGTATTTGGGGTGATCGTGTGTGAGATGTTTTTCACGTCAGTCAAACTAAATGACGTAGCCTCCTTAAATACACAACAATAATAATATGCTCGATACTCACAATCATCTTGCAACAAACTTCCTCGACCAAATCCGGGAGCCCGCGGAGCAGCGCTGTACTTTCGGGAAGCGAGCGCCTCGGCGCGATCTATTTCATCTAAAAAAAACCGACATTTCAGTTCAGTGTAAACTAAGCTAGGCCCTAATAGGCTTCTGAAATTGAAATTCTCCTTTGAAATTCCCAATCAAATCATAGCGAGATGCTTCAAATGCATTCTTCGCGTAGTGAAATTCCTTTGTTGTTGATGGATTACACCATAAATATATAAAGAAAAAAAAGTACTTTGCTATGAAGTAATTATTCACCCTATACGAACACAACGAACTGGATCTGTACACAACTATTTACTGCTTATTTGAAGCTGCCCATGAAAATTGTTATACAAATACCAGCAAGTTTTAGAGCTATAATGAAAGATAAGACGAAAACAGTTATTTGGAGTGATAGTGTGTGTGTGGCCAGCATTAAAGATATAAGAATGACATTGAATTTAATACGTGCCATCGTCTTCCTTGAACGTGCGTCGGCTAAATCCGGATGTCCGCGGAATAGCGCCATACTTGCGGGCGGCCTCAGCGCGAGCTGTTTCGTCTAAACAATAACCAGTATTTTTATATTTCTTTGTAAATTATTTCTTTAAAATAATAAATAACACATATCAGAATATCTGTTGTACTTTCATGTCTCTTTATTTAAATCATTAATTAAATAATATGCGGTATGAGTGAAACATCATCCATTCTTTATTTCAAACCAAATGCCCGTGCTGAAATGGACGGGGCTATAACGTCAAAGCCCTCTTGTTCCAGGTCACTCTGCTCAGGACCTGCCATTTTAATTCTCGATTTTCGTACGTTACGATAGATTTCTTAATATGCCCGGCTAGTTTTAACTGAGAGGCTCGTCTACTCGTTTGTCTCATGACATTATTTTTGTTGTCTTCGGCGAGCTTCCACGAATATCTGTGAAACGGTAAGTCCTGCCCACCCAACGTCCGCTAAGGGCTCTACTGTTAACATAATTTTACATAAAAATACTAATTTAAAATATACACTTACTGAATTATTAAATTAATATTCAAGTTCAAGGATATATCGTATTCCTAAAGTATAGCAAAGATAAAATTATATATTATACCTACTTTTTATAAAGCCTCATATACGCGTAATTATTTGAATAAAATCGCAAAGCTACTATCGAAAATAAGTAACTATAGTAGCAAATATTGGAATTACCCATTTCTACATGCGGTCGCGTGTAAGTTGCAGATGCGCGGCTGGAACTAGCGCCATCAGATCTCGAACTTCCACCGCCTTATCAAAAAAAAAAACTATATATATATATATATATATAATTAATATAAATATTAAAAAATAAAAATAAAAAAGTTACAAAACAGGAATAATAAAGCTCTTAACAAAAATGTATTCACATTATTTTATGTAAATTTTATACTCATAATTGGATAGTTTGTTAAAATAGTCGTATACGGAAATAATTACCGTCAAAACGTTTATAACGGGGAGCTGACGTTGACGTCGATGGTATAGGAGACATGGGACGCACCACTTCACCACGAGTGGTGCCCATGAAATCACCACACTCAATGCCGAGTTGTTCTTAAATCATAAAAGCCAAAGTAACGGAGGTATTTAGGAATATTTATATATTTTATTTTTATAAAAGCTTTACACCTGCCACGTTGAGGTAATTTGTTCAAATTCAAATTCAAAATCATTTAATCATATCTATAGGTATTCAGTAAATACACTTATGAACGTCATTTTTTTGCTTCTATCACCGTTTCGAAAGGGTGGTTTAACAATGAGGAGAAGAAACGGCGAAAGAAACTCCTCAGCACATCTTTTAAACAACACATGGTAATTACATAAGTTTAAACCTGTGCGGAACTGGTTTCGACACTTATTATTTCTAGACATCCTTGTCATTAATGTACTCATCTATACTATAATATCCTTTGCCTATAAGTTGTGTTTTAAAGCGACGCATAAAAATTCCAATGGGCAACTCGCGTAATATATTCAAACCGTAATATGTACCAGAGTAGTGTTTGGAAAGACGCCTCGAGCTTGACCGCACGGGTGATGAGGGGCGCCCTCTGGCACCATCGTAGCTAGTTGTCATATCACCACATTCGATACTGAGTTCTTCTATAAATTGTAACAAAGAGTTATTAATCACATTCTCAGTTATTTTAATATAATTTTAATTACATACCAATAACTGAAATATACAATAAAAACACTTTGCATGCCATATATGTATTATTAAAGTTAAGAGACCATTCGTAGCGAATGTTGCTGTCGCCACCGTTGGTCTAAGGTTACAAGAATGGATTGTCCGGTAAAAAAATATATCGTACAGTCTGAATATTAGTGTGTAATATAAGTGAAGATATTTACTTAATTCATACTGCGAGCGATAATCCAATACTGGAGATGTTGTGGGACCCTCAACATTGATCGAAGGACCGCCGAATACAGTCTCTTCTGAAAGCAATAAATTATATGTTAATCAATTACTACAATTGAAAACAACGTTTTAAATACCTAATTAAAGTAGTTACCTATATCTAGCGACGGAAGATACTCAGGTGATAGTGGACTAGTTGGTGATGGACCTGCCCTGGCACTTCGGTCTTCTTTCATAGCATCATAGCTTTCTACGTTTTGTAAGAGAGACAGAGTAGCAAAGGCAGCGTCTTCAAAGTCCAGAGTATTGTCTGGCTTACGACCTGACAAAAAAATACAATTTATCCAACTGGGAACTTTCAACTAATTAGCGGCACACTGCAGAGCTTGTATCTGTAATAAATCCGTCCAGAGTCTCCAGTTGTGGCAGTTTTGATTTCTTGACTTTGTTCTCTACATGACCTTAAATATCAAAAAGTCAGCAAGTATCCATATTATTATTAAAATAGTAACGGAGCCGAATTAATATAGCTAGATTTTGTGATCGATACAGAGGCCTAAACATTGTTTATTGGAATTTATAGGTCTGTCAGTCTATCAGAACCCGTATAACATTAACCATTGAAAATATTTATATAATTCTTGGCATATTTGGAACTTACGTTATAGGTCAAAATCTATTCATTTCACACTTAACAATTGCGCGTGTAATGATTTTATTTTGGTTAGTAGATAGATAGATACCTTTATGTTTCGGATTCTGGGATTGTCCTTTTTTATCTGGATTACGAGGCGCGGGCCCAGCCATTGCATCAAATCCCATATCATATTTGGTGGCCTTTGCATCCTCTGAAATTTATGCATCCATGGTTTAGTAATATTACATTATAGTGTACACACACACACACACGAAAGCGCACGCACGGCTGCGCGTTCACACACATAAATACACACGCGCACATTTAGAAAGAGAGACAGAGTTGTAAAACTTAAGGGATTAGAAGCTTGTTACATATTTATGTTCCGCATATATATGTAGTTTTAACGTCACTACCTTGCCTTTAGTTTGAAACAATTTATCCTTACCATTGTTTTGTAGTAAATACTAATAGATTCATTAGTGGGAGAATTCAGCTGCCTATAATACAGATATCTTGCACAGTTTAGGTACCGTAACTGACGAATTATAACTCGTAGCAATATTTTTACCGTAATTTTTACCCTGTCAATGTTGTCTATTTCGTACCAATAATAAGGAATTATTATTATCTGATTAATATTTACCTTTATTTCAACTTCCTTTGTGAATTAAATAAAGTACTTATAACATTAATTTGGCGACTACGTAGCCCAGTTACTAGTGACACTGCCTGCCGAGCAAGGGATCAAGGGTGCCTGATGAATGTTTGTTCTAGCGTGGATCGATGTTAACATATTTATGTCCATGCCATCCGAAAAGCTGGAAATCCTAGTGCGTCGGTGTGAGGGTGTGTACTTGCTGCAATGTGAATGACAAGTTACAAATATTTACCTGAATGCCGTTGGGATTTTGTTTTCTTCGCATCTTGGGGGCTCGAACCAGCACTTCCGATTTCTTTCTTACTGTCCTTCGTATCCCCTTAAATTTTAGATCTCGTACTTAATTATATTAGTTATTACAAGTATATATGTACCTACCTATTTACCTATTATCTACCTGTCGGTGTAATAAAAATTATCTCATTCTCAACGGTTTAATAACACGATTTTTTTTTGATTTTATAAAGCCAGGTTATTTATCATAAGTTTGTTCGAGGTTTCATTTAATTTTATTTACAGTACAAATCTTACTTGGTACACTTTATCCAAGATTGTTATGTGTATATTATATACTAACAACGTTGTGTTATGAGTTACCTGCACGTTTCTGCGCCACGGACTCTTGTACGTCTTGGGACCCTGAGCCCTCCATGGGTGCGCGTTGGATGCCACTCTTATTTCTCTTCGTATCTATTAAAATTACAGTACATAACAATAATATATCCTACTTTTCCGTACTCTAATTGTTGTTCACTCCTGAAAATGTCATGAACAGTGTTATTTTAATATTTACCAATATGCCGCTGATCCCAAGATTGGGCTGGTTCTGCATCACGGATAACCGAATCAGCAATCGTTTCGCGTCCAATTTCATTCTTTTTTTCCTTTGCATCCCCTATAATTTAGTTAAATCTCACTTTATTAACATTACCCTTAAATAAGTCTTATAAGGGGTTAAAATAAAGTATTATATATAGATACGAGTATTAGCAACTAACACTTGTTCTGACCTCTCTAATATTTAAGCAATATAATTGTAATTTTAAAAATATCTAATAGTAGATGTATATATTTATATTACATAAGCCTTACCGTCACGTTTCTTAGTTCCAGAGTCAGCGTCTTGAGATGCCACGGAATCTATTCCCTCCGCATCGTCTAAAATTTCACAACCTGGTCATTGTTATTCAAGACAGATTGCCATGAATAAATTGCGAATTTATGCTCATAATAAAATTATAATGGGGGCGAATAAGTACATTAAGCATTTTATGAAAATTTTATTACATCTACCTAAGTAGTTACGTTTTGATATCGATAGAGATATTAAATGCTTAAAAAAATTAACCAACATTAATTTATGATGTGAAAACTATTTGTGAACATAATACATACACGTATTTTGAAGTAAGACGAGGGCAGAAACAAGTGTAATATTACCTTTCTAAACTATCACAAATACTTATCTAAGATTTTCCCGAGTTTAGCCAAAGGTAATTGAGATATATTTATTCTGGAGCAGCTAGGCCAAATAAAACCCTCAGCGAACAACGCGTGGCATAAAGAGTTGGGACGAGCAATCCTCAAGTCGTAACTAAGTATTTTTTTTTTGGTGTCTGCTTTAGTAGGTGCGTAATAAAATATGAATTGCAATAATTACCAGGTTGTTGATGGGGACGCGATGCAGAAGGGGTAGCCACACAGGCGCTCTCATCTCCTGTCAACAAAACACCGCTCTCCATTTCAAGTAGCACGAAAGTATATAATTATGGGATTTGTTTACCTACCTATATCAGCTTAGATGTGTAACCATTTTAATAATTTTTCTGATCCCATTGTCCGTTCCGTACAGATAGCAGCTGCATACTATTACACTTCCTTCCATCACCAGGTATTGATTTAATTAAGCGAATCTACTACGTAGCAAAAAATATAGCATTGTACTAAATGGTTTCGGGCATTAGGTCTTATCAATTGCCAACAGTGGAACGTTACAACAGGTTTTTAATTCTCATTTCACGTTAAAAGTCTGCACAGTGACTTAATGAATAATAATATTATTAATTTTTTAACAATAGTAAACAGTATATTTTTGTTTTGAAGTGAAAATAATTGATTTTTCCGAAATAACTTTTTTTGATTCGTTTTTCTCTTATAATATTCCATATGCATTGCCTTTGATCAAAATATAATTCGTGTAATTGGAAATTATACCCCTTAATTTACCGTTCTGGAAATTTTGATCTTAAAAATATCAGGAAGTAAACCACACCTATCGAAATGTAACCTTGCATATCTTGCTTAAATACCTGATAATACTTTTTCTAGAGTCGTTATTTAATTCAAATCTTTAAAACCGTTAATTAGTACACATACGTACTACACCAGCCATTTTTATTTAATATTAGAAGAAAACAGAAAAATCTCTATAGCATTTCCTAGGTAAAACTATGGTTCTGTTATAGTTTGGTCAAAGTTACTCTAAGCGGCTCCTTAGTTTTACGTATAAAAGACTGTATGCCCATTTACTAGTTATCGAGTAGAATATAAAATATTATAAAGACACTAGTCTACATGTTGAAAGCACGAATTACGTTTCATTTACGTAATACTTACAAACGTCGCCGACTGCCTTGTCAGCCCTCCTATTTTTCCCGAAGGGAATTCACAAATAGGTGTTTTTATGAGGTCATTCTTACAGTGGAAGAAATTACTTCAGTGTTTTTATTTATTATTATTATATCTAATTAAGTTTCAATAGCTCGGTCACGAAGATCAGATATGAACACGACAAAATAATTATGTGAAAAATAACATACAGAGTAAATTAAATTCTTAAATCCTCTTGTATTATAGTTTCAGGTCCAACTTACCAATAACTTAAATAGGTTGTTGAAAAAAAATTGTAATCAAAATTCCTTTGTAGATTTCCTCGTATATACATAGGTAGGTAGGAATACTAATACGTTGAATGTTTATTTGTATGAAAATTTATATACTATCTATTTTTACGCCCACTATCCTTTAGGAGAAATTTTCGTTATCAGTAAAGTTTTAACCGACTTCAAAGCAGGAGGTTCTAGGTTCGTGTGTATGTTTTTTTCAACAACAAAAACGGACATAGTGTAAAACTAATTTGTCATACCACAAACTACAAAAACCTTTCATCATTCTGGCATTCAGATCACCAGGTGCTAGGTGATTTGATTCTGTAACCCATAGGCTCAACTGATCTCAAATTGTCATATTGTAGCGTCATAAGACCAGTCATAGATCAGTTCAGTTGTCAAATTCAAGGAAATACCAGGTGCATTCGAGAAGTAATAAGAATGACATATTTATAGAGAATACTTTGACAAAATAATTATTGTTTCGTATAGATTAGGTGTATGTCAAAATAGCCACACAATTAATTTTTTATCTTACCGGTGTTAGTTGTGATACGTATTGATTTTTGATTTGGAGAAACGTTTTAATGAAAATAAAAAAATGGAAATTCGTGCGGTGATAAAATATTATGCATAATTTTTTTTACCAATGAACAAGTTTTTAAAGAATTATGAGGGGCATTAAGATAGGCTGCTCCGCCATATTCTACATTTACTTTACGGCGTGCAAAGTTTAGACGTGGAAGAAAATGTGTAAAGATAACTTGTGTTTTGACCGGCCTTAAATGATTGTCAGTCACTCAAAATATGGTCAAAAAAGTTGAAAAATTGTTTTGGAAGATCACCATGTAACAGTATGTTTTATTCCTGGCGATTTAGAATTTCAATTAGGCATGCACATACCATTTTGCAAGATCACTGTAATGAAGAAGGTATCCGCGCGTTTGGGTATCCAAATTGTTAACGGATGCACAGAAGTAAACGCGACATAAGATTTTGAAGAGTTCGTTGGAATTGTTTCAATAAGATCCTGATTGTTTTTTGGCTCGATTCATATCAATTGATGAAACATGCCTTCACCATTGCGAACCATAGCCCAAACAGCAATCAATGGAACAGACCTGATCTCCAACCCCAACGAAATTAAAAATAAATTTGTCTGCCCACAAGATTATGAACTCTGTTTTATGGGACAGCTACAGAATTATAATAATTGGACACTTTGATCATGATCAGTCATGATGCAAGTTTAAGAGGAAATCTGTACGCAGAGTAAAAAAATATTAGGTCACGAAATCCGTGGAAAACTCGCGAAAGCATTTCTATTCCATCAAGGCAGCGCACCGCCACCAAGTCTTCATTTGTCATGACAGCAATTCGAAATGCTGCAATTGAGATTCTCAAGCATCCACCATATTTAATGGACTTGGCTGCCAGTGATTTTACTTATTTTCGCGATTGAAAGAACATTTGAGAGGCACAAAATTTTAAGATGACGAAGAAGTGGAAGCCACCCAAAACGAATTTGTAGTTACCCAAGATAAATATTTTTTTTAAAGGGAATTTTGATTCTACAAAAAATATATGTTAAATGTATTAATGTAAAGGGTAGATTATACTTAATCATCTTTCAGCCTTACTGTTTAAACGCCCCTCATAAGTATTTCTACTGCAATTTAAGAGAACACTTTTATTAATTAAATTCAAATGACTTTAGAATGAATTTTTGCAACACATTACAGTTAGCCGGAATGTAGAACAAATACAAAAATAATAGCGTACCGTGTGTATACGTTTCTTAAAGTAAAGATTGATTGCAAGTCTACTCCCTTGAGGACGGTCACTTATAACCGAAAAATTATATACCTTCCTCCATTCAGTGTCTTGAGACAACATTAAAATGTTTAATAAAAACACATGGCAAATAATGAAAATTGTTAGTAATCAAAATAAAAACTGTTAAATCCACTATAAGAGCTTACATAAATATTTCCTCTCGATGCATCGGTCTAGACTCTGATGAGAAAAGTTTGACCGAAAGGGAACAATGAATAATCTTCCACATTAAACTTGAAAATGTTAGTACAAAAATGTAATCACCAGGAATATTCCAAATAAAAGGTGTAAAGCGAAACAATTTTTATGTTAAATTACTAATAATTTGTAACGTAAAGCCAAGATACAATTATAAACTAAGTCGCTTACTTTCACTATTCGACTATATGACGTGGTCAACGAATATTTTTTAAAATTCAGTATGCAGTAATGCATATTTTATTGCATTGAGATATAATTGGTGGATGTCAAGTAAACATACCGTAGAATTAACTAAAAATATTGAATAAAAAAAAAAAACAAAATTAAACCACTTATTACAAATAAAAATATTATACTACTTAATGTTACAGTTACGGAGCAACATGCGATGCTATAATTTACATTTAACAATAAGGTGACACTGAAAATTAATTCTTCTGTCACTGTAACGGTCGTCGTTCATTTATCAAGCGAACCAGCTCGATCAAACAGAATCTAAAGTTGAGATTTATGATATGAGTTCTGTGCGAGTTTCGACTTGTATTCCAATTGTAGCCTGAAAGATCTGAGAACACTACAGTTGAAATGTAAATTTTGTTGGAAAAGGTTAACATTTAATGATACGACACTGACCGAGGCGCGTCACATATATTCATTGCTTGATAATTCTACTCATGTAAAATACGACGATCGGCAGAATCGGCGTATCCGCAATCACGTGTTGCGGCATCGGAAAAGTTGATAAATAAGCGACGACTTCGATATCGCGTTGTTTTTCTCGAAAGATACTAAATGTTCGGGTCAGACTCTTGTTTGTAATTCAAACAAAAATAATAATAATAATAATAATAATAATAATACTCTTTATTGTACACCATAGCACGGACATGTCTTGAAAACAATTTAAACAACATGAATATACAATGGGCGGTCTTATCGCTAAAAAGCGATTTCTTCCAGACAACCTTGAGGTGAGAATCTAGAGGCAGGGTGTACTAAACAAAATTGAATAACAGCTTAAGTATTACATATCTCGTAGACAGCAATGAACGAAGTTAGTATAGGGAAGTAAGCAGAACACAAAATCAAAGTTGTAAGTAATGTTTTCTGACTTTATATTTAAAGGAGTTTAGGGAATCAACGTGACGTATGTTTTAGGTAGGGAATTCTAAAGGCGTACGGCCGTAGCCGTAAAGGAGTTATGGTAAAATGAGGTTGAGTGACTTGGAGTACTGAGTATAAAAATAAAGCAACATTTATTACTTTCTTACATATATTTTTACTATAAAGTAATATTTTATTATACCACAACAAAAAAAAATTGCTCATGCATACGACTTCGTAACAATACATTAGCATTACGTAAAAAATATATAATCAAACCAAAAATAAACGAAATAAAAAACCTGTTTTAGTGTAGAGTTTTGACCTGCGTCATTAATTCATATAAAGTTTGACTTATTTATAAAATATTTCAGCCCGCTTTTACGACGATTTCTAGGATAGCAGTCTTGTAGATTTGAATATAATGTTTTTAAAGAGATATGTATGACTTCAAAGAGTATAAATAAAGATCGATGCTAATGCAGTCTGTGGTCCCAGGTTTTATCAATGGCTTATTGTGTATATATATGTTTGTAAATTATTCTATTTAATTGTCTATTAAAATTGAATCTCACTTTCATCATTTTATTTCGAAATATTTCAAAATAAAATCAATCAACTTATTTTGATTTCTGGCGATATAGATTAAACAGCGGATCACTGAACTACTATTTTTCAACCCAATTTTTTTTGTTTCATCAGGAGTACCTACACTGTACGAGTACTCGTACTCGTCGTATAAGTAACCAATCGTTAGTTTTACATTTTTTATTACTTTTCAAAGATATTACTATTTTTAGTAGTATTTTTCTATATTCATCATATATTTGCTCGTTATAGGAACATTCATATTAAAAACCTAGGAAAACATGGATGGAACTACATTGTCAAATGTTAAGGCTCAGTGCGTACTGACGTCGGAGACGCGTATAGCCCCGAATCGGATTGAGTGCTATCGGTAAATGCTTGCATATGGCGATCGTAATACCAGAATACCAGCTGTACAACTGTTTATGACCGAAGACGAGATGGTATGGTAATTCTGCTGTCATTTCTTTTTGCCGTTCGCACCTAGTTTGTTTTTGGTTTTGTCGCGGTCCTCTTGCTCCGTCAGCTGCGCGGCGAAATCGTCGTCGGAAAGGCCGGAAAGACGCGCGCAGTCCGGGAGCTCCGACTCGGGCAGGAATGGTGTTTCCGTACCCGTGGTACCGATCAACAGCACGTTCCGCCTCAGATCTATATTGCACTGTGGACAAAGTTAAATGTACAACAACAACACTCAATCAAATGTACACTTGTGTTTACTAATCGTCAATCGCAGTCCGTAGTCGGTGGTCAGCGGCTGCCTCGCCTAAACTGTATATAATTCTGTGATGGAAAATTGTTGTCGAAGACCGTCGTCAACCAAGCGCAAACATATTAAAACGATGACATGAATTTTCCCAGCCAACATTCAAGAATCAAACAAAACTCTCAGGTATCCAATCCAGACTTTTTCACGATGTATTTCACGTGTAAAGTGGTTTTCAACAAAACCAGTAATAATTAATATTCCAATCTACAAATAAATACAAACTTTCACATTTACTAATAGTGTAGTTTCATTTGTCAAAATAAAACTGAATACTCTTTCCATAATTAACTATGCCTTTAAGACACTCCGCCACCTTACCCCAGGACAGTTTTGAGTTAATACCTTATACAAAATAGTGAAAAACTTTCAAATTAATACTTGCGATTAATTTATCGGCTTCAGCAACATCTAATTTTCAACGAATATTAATAAGGTCTCCACACTTGTATGAAAAAACATTAACTCGAAGGAAAACAATTAGCAGCTCCGTTAACCTGGATGATGTCACATTTGAAAGGAAATAAAAAAATCCTTTTAAGGAAATATAATAACAAATTACCTGATGTCGCTTGAGCATGTCGAGCCCCAACAGCATATCCATCGGTTGCTCTTCGAGCACAGAAAAAGAAGTAGTGAGGAAATCTTGCTCGATCCGCATCTGGACCATGTGTATGCGCCCAATGATCCTCTGGACACCCACACCCTTGGCGATCCCGGCCCATCTGCAGTACACAAGTAAACGTTGACCAGAAGAATATTTTATATATATCGTTTATAATCCCCCAGCGGAACGTCTTCGGTATATGAACATTGAAAAAATCAAGGTCAATACAACCGATTTGAAGCCGTTGTTTTTGATGTATATATTGAAACCAGAATGGCGCTTTTTAATTTTTTTTAAAAAGTGATGGTAATATTTCATGCTGAAAAATCAAACGAAAATCGATAACTTATTTGTTGGTTTCAATTTCATCGCTAACAAAACTTGTTATTGTCTAGAGGACGTCATCTGTTTTAGATGTAACGGGAATGGAGAGCTTTAACATACCCATATAGCGTACAATCTTTGGATTTGAAATATGTATGGGTTGCGAATCCTATTACAGGTGTTAATAGTGGAAGCCTACAGGTCTACTGTAGGTCTTGTGTATATTTGGCGTTATAAAATTTCTACAATATGTAACCCGTTCTTGCTTCACTTCGGAAATCTTCATTTTTAAATTTACAAACTGTAATTATATTCCCATTGTCATTTGAATTTACTTGTTGTATGTATTGTTGTGTCTGAAAGAATCTTTTTAACAGACAGAGAATTTATTTTTTACCATAAATATACTAAGCCCATCCAAAATAGCGTACCTTTTCAATGGTAAAAGAATATGTCAAATAAGTGCTGTGGTTCCGGAGATTACCCTACGTATTATATACACAAATTCGCGAAATTCTTACTCCCTCGTTATTATACCGTGATAGTTGGACAGCAATTTGATAAAAGGTACATTGTATTGTATGTCGTGGCGATAAATTACAAAAAATATCTGATTTGCACACATCTTATGACCACCGCCGTCCACGCAAGTCATCGGCATCGCGAATATTGATTTATGGTAATTTTGAATGTGGTATCTTCTAAAACATTAATAATTCACTTTCACTGTAAATAGCCAATTTTATCTACATGAAATGCCCACATTTTGATATATCTCGTAACGTTTAATCAGCATTGGCAATGAAGGAGTCTAACATTTTTTTTACGAAACATTGACTTTTTTTATTTTCGTAAATATCACATGCAAGTGTCATACGTATATACGACTCGAAACAATACATATATCTGAATAATAATGAGAACCGCATCAAAATTCGTTGCATAATTTAAAAGATCTAAGCGTACAGGGGGACAGAAGACGCGGGAAGCAACTTTGTTTTATGCTAGATAAACAATACTAACTCACCTGGTATCAACTAGTCTCATAATATTGCAGCGCTCAGCGCAAGCGGCCGACATAATAGTAGTCTGGGCCCCTGAATCTATGAAAGCTTTAACCGGGAATCTGTAATTCATAGACGCTATTGAAAATATTTAATTTCAACCTATTAAGATCTCAATTTCAATATGTCTAAAATATCATTCAAAGCCATCACCATTAATGCTTAAAACAAATTTACACACCAAGCACCGAATACAAGCTTTTAACATTTAATATTAAAATTTGCATTGCTACTAAACCATATCAACGGGGCCTTATACATATTCCAGATATAGATTCATAGATTAATTTTAAAAGCCGATCTGCATAATTTAATAGTTACAAGTCGATGAAAATATATATAATATGAGACTCAATTGTTTGGTAAGCTAGATATTTTAGATAATACTTACGTAAAGACATGTAGTTTCAGTGTAAAAAAAATTTAATGTATACGTAATATAAATAAGTTTATGTCATATATATTTGGCTTTCATATCAAAAAAATATTCTTAACCGAATCAAATAATACAACTCAAAAACCCGATAGTTTGCTAACCAAATATTTACGTAACACAATAAATTCCGTAGGAAAATGTAAGAATGCAATGGATTTTATCCATCCGTAAGACCTTGGCGGTCCACTGCTGAAAATAGATCAGAATAGACAGAAACATTAGCGGCTAATCTCAGTAAATACGAACGGTCTTCTTCAATAGAACCAATCCATAGAATTGTAGGGCGTACTACCCCTTTTTGCTTCTCCGAAGGTTATCAATGCTTTTAACTATGCGGATTTGCCCATTGAAACTTCAGCCATTTGATTTTCCGAGCTATACAAACCCTAGTTCGTATACAGATTTTTATTAAGTCAATTAAATCGCGCGGCAAGTATAACAGGTCTAGATACATTCATACATCAACACTAGCAAAGCGTACTTGTCTACGTTGAGGTAATGTAATTTGTAGAAAAAAGTTAATAAAATTTCCAGATAAAATTAAATACATTTTCGAGGATTTTGATGAAAGGACATGGACAATTTGTATATCGATCTTCGCCTAGGTTCTCAAATTACAAGTACAATTATGAATTTTACTTCTTTAGATTTAAAAAATCCTAAAAATAACTAACTTCAGTTTCGTTATAACATTGGCAAAATGCAATAGCCATAAGTTTTAACATCGGTATTGCTATTCTGAATAGATACCGATATCATAACGATATTGCACACGAGCAGTGATGAGACTCGTGATCAAAAGATTTCAGCCGTCAGCGTTCATAGGTTCGAATCCCACGCACATCGATTTATGAAAATCTATACCGCAGGTATAGGTACATTTAGTTATGTATTTATTACACTAAACAACATCCAAAACGATAGGAGAATAAATCCGTATTATTAGAGCAATGATCGTTGTAATTTCAATCGCTCAGTCTGTATAAACATGATGAATACGAGTACAAGATGCAGCGTTCAAGTTGTCTCTGTCAAAATCTCTGACAACTTCTGTCATTCTCGCTTGTTTGGTGATCATGTGTTTTTCTCCGTTGACTATTTGTATATTGGACTGATACCTGGTTTTTCACATTGACCTGGATTGTTTATTGAACAGATCCTTTCTTTATTCCGACTTATTTACTAGACTGATCCGAATGTTTATTGCATGTTTCACGGAGTGATTCCTGTTTAACTTGTGATTAATTTGTTTAACTTGTATTCTTTGTGAAACGCTTTATACGCCACAATGGCAAGTACTTCAAAGGATTCAGTTAATGTACTCAACTAACTCAATTAGACAACTGTCAAACGTGACGTCATCGAGAAATACGCATTTTAAATATCTTTATTTTAATTACCTACTTTTTACTATACGCTAATGTTACGGTAGGTACTGGTAGGTGATATATATGAAAAAAAATGCGACAGCACTAAATGTGTTCTTTATATCAGATATTTGTCTTCAAAATCTAATTGTTCCATGACTGGAATCGGAGTCACTGTCCCCATCAAGATTTATTACTAATTTTCTCTCTTATAATTCATCTAGTCTCTCTATTTTCTAATGTTAATAAATAAATTTCTTCATTTGCTAGTCGTAAATGCTTTTGTAATCGTAAATTAATTGTTGGCTCTCCACAACCAATACACTTATCTTTTCCATTTTACACAGTACAATATACAATAGAAATAACAACCAAAACCATAACACAACATGAAAAATAATAACGACACAGAAAAAAATATAATGTAAGCGTAACACGAACGAATAAATCGATACCCCGTACAGTATACAAAGGCTGACGCAGTAACTGACGGCGGTAAGGGCACCGAGAGGTCGCCTGAAACGACAATTATACTCAACATGTACAATAGTTTTCATGAAGCAGCGCTTAGCTGTTCTAATAACTATATAATGGAAACTGAAATATCAAGTCTAGATATACACTGAATCTCAAGAATTATATCGTTTAATTGTAATATTTAAAAATATTATAAAATGAGTCAAAATTTGGAGATAACGACAAATCAATTTATAATAATGAAGGATGATAAACAACAATAAAAAATATTTAGTTTTATTTCGACTATTTTTTTTTAATGAAAGCAAGTTCATGCTTGACAACAATCCCACCTGATGGTAAGCGGTGATGAAGTCTAAGATATTGATCACATTAACAATAAGTTACATTAAAAGCCTATTCGCTCTCCACATGAAGACTCCCACATTGTAAGTAGGCGAGAAAACCGAAGCATACTAATATTAAATACTTTACAGTACTATACTTTTAAACACCTCAGCAAAAATGTGTTTCTGAAATATCTACTATTGGAAAATAGCTTTAAAACTAAAAACATTTCATTAAATATGAACTTACAAGTAAGTGCATGTTCTACCATTTTGTTAACGCCCATCGAAATTGCAGTCATCCATCCCTTTTACCAGAATACTAAAGTGTCCGAAAGAGACAGTGGTAT
>PDGT01000004.1:315332-328367 GCA_003671415.1 Megathymus violae | reverse complement strand
TAATTTGTTTGATAGAATCATGGACTAGGATATCTGTTGTAGTGATGTGTAAATAGGCGAAGGAATCATTTAGCAGTGTGTCATCTAATCAGTCTTTGATAATAGCTATTTCCTAACATACACCATTCTAACTGATTTTGAGCCTTTTGAATAATCCAACGAATACCCGCTATGTTTTTCAATGCATTAATTAATTCTTTGCTCCTTTTAGTTTAAAATTAGTCCAAAATTAGTTTTATCGACAAAACACCCTAACGTCCGCGGGATGGAATGGTCACCATTTTATTAATTTTTTACAAGACTATAAGGTCCTACAAATATGAGGTTAATATTATTTGAAAAGTAATAATACCACCTTTTAAGTAAAAAAGAACATTGTGTAAACTTTATCATAATTTTTTTATTGTTTATTTAATTTTTTTTTTCATTATTCTTGAATGTTTTGACATAAAAGGACATTATCTACAAAACGACATCAAAATCATTGCAGATTATGCCTATGGTGCTGTCAAACCAATACGTATACCGAGACTATTCTTCGTGTTCCGTTAATTAACTCAAAATTAATTATGCCACAATATGCGTATCTTATTGAAGATCCTGTCCGCATGAGTACTCTCTATTTGTTCCGAGCTGTCACTGAAAGGAAATCTAATTCTGGTACACTTTCGAGGCGCAGTCTTAGTGACCGTTTGGCGATCACATTAATTTCTATCTATAAGGTAATTTATAAAGGTTGCAAATAAACACGCCCGTTAAGTTAAGTCGTCGCTAAATTGTACGTGCAAGTACGTAAAAATAATTCGTGATCTTAGATATCTAAAGTAACTAAAATGTTGTTTTCACTTTCGTCTGACGAAAGTGTTTTGACCTCTTGTCCTTTGGCCTTGGGTTATTGCTCCCTTGTCCAGGTCCTTTGTATACCGAACTCGTTGGTTTGATTTTTATGCAGCATTTGACACCTGGCGACAATCAATTGCTAAAAAAGTCTTTCGCCTTACATCGCTGAAGTATCGTTCATGAACTTGGTGTGGTAGAGTAGGTACACGTCTGGGAAGGTCGTCACACTTGTGATAAATTGATTTTCTCCCGCCGAGACATGTTACGCGAGGACGGCCCGTTATTTAATTAGTATATTTACGAAAAATCGTTAAATCTATTCTTAGTAAAATGTTTTGATAATTTATGGAAATGAGATTTCAGTAATTAACAATAACTATATTTAAATGTATTTTTAATAATTGATTTAAAACCTTATGCGCTTGATTCCTCCCGTCCTTATAAGACTTATCAAATGGTCATAATTTTCCTTGTAATTTGTAACTATATGGCTAGAAATATGTTCATTCGTGCCACCGAGCGGCTGGGACACTTTATCACGTTTTTATATGAAAACCGTGGCTTGGCCGCGCGAACGCATATATGTAATTCATTGTGAACAGTTTCATTATAATTCCCCAACAGTACCGCCTGGCCGCTTTTAGCGCGTACAATTATAATAGAAGGCAAGTATAATTTGTTACTTGTGCAATTGTTTTATGAATGTTCCAAAAACATCAGGATTAATTCTGTTTTCATATTTTTTCAATTAACTGTAATATCCATGAAAGAAGTGAGGAGAGATCTGAATATAGTTATAACCTGTGCGCTCAATGTATAGGTATAGGTGCATTGTATTGTAATGTATGATACGACCGTTATTGATACAATAGACTAATGTGGCAGTTTAACACTATAATGGCGGTCTCAATTGCAATGCTGCGCGTGCGACTGACAAGCAATGTTTATTTCATGTTACTTATATATTTGTTTGGATGCACGTACTGGGTTTTTAGACCACGGATTGATCAATATCCGAAGATTTATGAGGCTGTGTTTTTTTTGAACCTGGACCTGAAAACTGTATATCCATAAAACTGTAATTAAGGGAAATTAATATTGTTTATTCTTTTTTATGTTGATCTATGAACGTGTTTATATAGGACTGTTGTTCTGTTTATGGTTAATTACATGTGTGTAAGGTATGTTTTAGCCGCATGTTTATTTCTTCGGAAGAAATAAAAACAGGTTGCACAACCTATTAATATCATATATAATGATTAAATTACAGTTTAATGCTATGTGAAAAATTAAAATTATATGCCTTTTTTCATTATAATCTATAAAATATTTTAGCTGTTGCGAAGCATTTTATATTCATCGATAAACAAGCAGATGATTATGAGAGATATACCTGATGGTAAGTTGACAGCGCCGCTCGTGCACATTCGTTGTACCATCAATTCGTTTCCCACTAAGAAGGAAACTGAATTCAGAAAAATTTCAGTTGATTTTAATACTTAGTGATAGTTAGCCAACTGTTATGAGTACCATCGAAATGAAACTGGGACAGAAAGTAGCGAATGGTAGTAGAAGCAAAGATATATATGTGCGTGTAAATATAGCTATTTACAAAATAAGTAAAATACGTAAATGAATTTGAATATGAATTAAACTCTTCCGTTGATTAGAAGGATGCACCTCGAGCAGGGGAGGTTTGGTTGGGTCGATTCCCAGATAACAAGATAAAAGTAATAGTATGCTTAAGGACTTAACACAAATTTCTATAAAATTTGTTTATTAATTGGTTGAATGGCTTGCAATGATGCTTTTTACCCTGTATATTTTGTTTGGTTATTGTTATTAGCGAAGTATGAATTAATAATGTTGTTAATCGAAAGTGGTTCGAAATCGGATTTGTAGCAAGCATTTCATACGTATTTCCAACTTCGCAATATTTGAATATTGTGTTACACAATAAGTATGTACCTACATTAAAATACAACACTTTGTTGTTATATTAGCATTGAAGCAAACATATATACTGGCCACCTGTTGGCAACTGCTCACTGCAACCCGTATACGACAATGTTAAAAATATTCAAAACTGGCACATTATATATTCGAAATGTTTGAACTGTACTGTTGACTATGCTCCAAGGTTGATTTATAACCTGGAAATGCGGAAACAAACTGCTTCTGTGACACACATGTATTAATTACTCAGACGGAAGTACGTTCATGAACACGTGTTGCCAATGAGACCGTGAACAGGTACACTGCAGTTGCCGTCATTTAACCAACGATGATACGATATGTACTTTTGATACTGCAATGCAAGCAACTGCTTACAATGTCTTAACATCAGTGGAGTTTCTTTGAAATAAAGTTCCAAAATAGTAAACTCGTATGCGGATCACGATATGAGGCTAATAAGCTCTATCGACAATGGAATGGCACCAATTGGAGTAAACAGTATTGGCAAGCAAATGGATGACAGAAACTAGGTGGCCTACTAGCGTATTGTTTCAAATTTTAGTTTCATGTGTCAAAGAGAAATAGTATGAATTTACATAAATTGTTATTCGTTTCAAAAAATTCAATTTTCAACGCGCACGCAAAAGTCTACGTGCTTTACAGTGTTTCAATATATTAACACTCTTGTATAAATTCTTTTGGCACCTAGGGAAACATCTATACAATAAACTTACTACAAAACTTAATATTTACTATTTCGAGAAACATTCTTGCAAACATATAGTCCCTAATTATTTGAATACTACTGAATTAAAACAGACTTACAAAACTGAACATTTATTCATACGCTAGTCTAAAATAATCCCAAACTGTTTAATAACCTTTTTGTCAATTCAGTTCATTTATACCGAGCAATATTCCGCGAAACATTAAAGCACACAAGCACCCATTTGTAGGGCGCCTACGTTTGCTTTGAATTTAAGTCTTGGTTATATGTCTGTACATATAATAAAATAGTAACGAAAAAAAACATTTTACATGGAATATTTTTTCAAAAAAGTGGATGGTGCTACAGACTTTTTTATATTTTGTCCGATTGTATGTTACTCAATAACTCTAAAACTAGTGAACTGATTTCAATGAAATTTAGTATGATACGTTTTTATTCGGGTCATAATCAAAATTACGGTTTCGTTGGAAGGGCTGTTTAGAGCGTCGGCGTCGCCACATTGTTGCAATATTGTGTTTTAAGACATCACCGAACTTTCGTTCATTTTATCTTTAGAACTTATCATATCCACACCATATTTAAAAGAGACAGGAAGTCTCTATACACTACCGCGCCATTCTTTATACAATAAAAACGAATAATCATAATCAGTTCATAAACAACCGAGTTATGTTGTATATACATAAAAAATACACACTAACATAGAATCTCAGCCTTTTATGATGTCGGTTAGTAAAAAAGTTGGAAAATACAGCGGTTTGCGCAAGCGTCAATAATCGATGTATGTTTTTAACCAATAAAGCCTTCAATATTTAAAATCGGAATTAATATTAATTTGAAAATAAATATTATGGTAAGTTATTTTTTAAACAGATCAATATTTAACGGGGCTTTTGACAGTGTCGAAAAAAATATTTCGTGTTTAAACAAAATTAAACCTACACAGATGAAATTAAATCTGTATAGATATAAAGTCTTTGAATAATAGACTCAAGACTTCATATCTGTATTATCTACGCTAATGTTAGAAAGAGAGAGTGCGATTTTTATGAGTTTGTGTATATGCGGAAAGTAATCTCTGAAACCACGGCACCTATGTATATGAAAAATTATTTTATCATTCGACAGGTACGTTATTTCGGTTTAGACATAGGCTATATGTATAGACTATAGGCTAAAAAAATATGTCTGTCTGAATGCGATAATCTAAAAAACTAAATTAAAATATCAATGAGGATTTGATTACTGTTTCTGAACGTAAACAGCAAGTTTCCCGAAGCGAACGAGGGTGGTTACTAGTTGATTCAATAAAAACTCTTTTGTCGGGCCCTATTTGACTGTTTGTATGATTTCGGACAAGGTTTGGATGAATGTCCCGAGCATACATTACTTTACGCCAAAATAACGCAAATAACGCAAGTAAATTGGAAAAGTAAGTAACCATTTGAATTCCTAGACGTGACATAAAAAAATGTGTGTGAATAAGTTGGTTTTGTTAACCACTAGATCTTTCTTATAAAATTAAAATATACAATGGTTAGGGATATTTATGTGCATTAGAGATACCTCAGTATCTATAGAATACTTTAAAGTTGTTGAAATTAAGATATACAGATTGTACTTATGTGGTCAGCATCATTTTGTGCCTTGAATTGGCCTATATTTAAGTATATTAAAAGAAACCATGTGCTTAATATTGATAAACGGTTGATATTAACTGCATGCTATATATATATATATATATATATTTAGACATGATAAAAATAGACTGTTATACTTATATCTAGTGGCATGCAATTTATACTTAAATTTTTGTTACTTATTGATATCTTACGCTAAATTATACTAACACTGAATAAAAATCTGTATTCAAAGATGTATCTGTATTCAAAGTCAAATATCTAAATTATAAATTGTTGATTCACATTGAAGTTTCATATCAATATGAGTTAATATTAAGTATCGCCCATGACTGCTGTTAGATTTTTGAATGTAATAACTCGAAACGCTACAAGAATTATTTTAATGTCAATGGTCGTTACATCGATAGCACATTACAATTCAAAATAAAGTTATTCGATAAACCTTCTTTCTGATAATCAGTTTGGATGTAACGTTAAATCGAAATATAAATTAAATCGACACATTTGCAAAATATTTTTCCAAGGATCATTCTTCCCAGTTATGCTCATAAATAATGACACGGGTGGTCATGATTCCAAATAAAGTTCACTTGGTTCATGGAGGTCGATCCGTCCTCGAGATCATGTCAAATTTCCCTTGTCATGGTTGCACCCTTCCAATAAACGAGCGATGTAATAGCGCCGATGCGTATTCTACAGTATTAGGTCTGGAAAATAAATTGATCGCAATTTCCAAAATGCTTGTTAGTTCACGTACATGAAGATTGTATTTTTACTATAGTGAAAGTGACTAGTGCAGTGAAAGCGCAGTATGTGTATTCACCCACGCTTCGGTTTTTTATCTTTGTACCGCGTGAATCAACCGGCTATTGGTCATTTACCCAATCTAATAGTTCAACTACACAAACCGAATAAAATTATGATGAGATAGTTTACAATCTCACTGTGTTTATACTTGACTAGCGGCCCGCCCCGACTTCGTTCGGGTTAAAGATATTATTGTATTAACGTGAGCCCAAATTTATCCCGTATTACCTAGGCAATCAATCAATAGCCGGTGGTTAAAAAAACTTTTCTAAAGTGCGGAGGGTTGGAAAGTTCATTACACCCTTGTCCTTCCATCGTGACATGGAAGCGTGATTTTCCTCAACGTTACGATTATTATAAAAAAAGATACAGAATTTAAATTTATTTGTATTTCCATAGACCTAAATGTCTACACAATAGTGAAAATAAGAAGAAAACTAAGAAAAAACTAAAAATCGTAGAGAACCACTAATAAACTGAACACATTTATACATTCAGGGGGATTTGGTTTTGCTTTCCGTAACCTTTGAATTGTGAGCGAATATCTACTAATCAGTATAATGGCAAGCTGGTTCGTTATGTACTTGAAACCGTATCAGGTCATAGACCGCGGCGACGTCCGGTGGGTTATCGAGCCCATAGACCTGCACACTGCGTATGAACCACGTATTCGTTGATGTTGTGTTCTTAATTTTGGTTTGAAAATATATTGATATCATAAAATTATAATTGTGTTTGCAAACGAGATTGGAGTGCTAGCCGAGTATACTATAAGCTCAAAAGTTGTTGAAACATATAAAACAGGTGTCTGTTAAATTTAAGATCCGTACGTTAAATGGTACAAGACAAAAAATTACTTTGAATTTGCAATACCACACCACCTTAGTGAATAATTATTTCTCATTTTTAATTAATAATTAATGTAATTATTTATCATATTTAATGTTTAATTATTTGTCAGGTAGTATTTTAAATGGCGAGCTCCGCCTTCTTATCCATTGTCCAATTGTGAGAAACATTTGATTTGTTATAATAATCTGTACTAAGAAAGGGAATTTTGAGAGTTTGTATGTATGATGAGGGTAATCTTCGTAACCACGGCACCTTATTAAAAAAAATTAACATCCGAAAGTTACATACATTGTTGAGGATGGATATATATAACAAATTCTCTGTCTGAAAGCGGTAATTTTAAAATAGTATGGCACGTTTTCTCTCCGTTTAGGTTTATGATATCCGGAAACAATTATAAAAAAAAAACTATAAATAAAATTTGCTGATGCGAAACGAGGACGGATTACTAGTTGATTTATAAAGGAAGATTGCAGACTTTATTTGACTATTAAGAATGCACGTAAAATTTCCGATTAATTGGTTGAGATATTAAGATTTAGATCAGGTTAATTCCAAAGAATTGCGTTTCACATATTTATTTCTTTAAAGATCAAAATTACTTAAGTTATAAATAGATGGTCGTCCACTCTCAATTTGTTAATCACAGAATAACTGAATAAGACGTCATCTTGTTTAACGTTTATTTATAAATGCAAAACACATTATTTTAAACTAATTACCTCAGTTTTTCCCGGTTTCCGTACATTTCTGTCGATATTATGAGGCAGTGTACTTTCACCTATCCCATCTTGAGAAATTTCTTTTTTGTTGTTTACGTAAACTTTGTTTGAACATTTTTATTAAGTGCTCAACATTTAAACTGTTCTATACACTTATTCTTAATTTCCACTGCAACTGATTTAAATACATAAAAAATATTTAATAAACTTTTTCAAAACCAGTGTTAATGTTTGTCTTCCGATACTCTTGTATTAAAAAGTATATATATTTAAGTCATTTCTGTTCTAGTGCATAACAATCCACTGTAAATTAGCATCTTTTGAAAATTAACGTATCACTAATGTTTATGTACCGCAGAGATCTATTTTAAGCCTTCAGTTGTTCTGAGATTGATTTTACGTAGATAGAATTAGCAAGCAAATGTATGTAAGAAAAACTTTAATTGTATACACGAATAACAGCAATTTATTTTATTTTAGGTAAACTAGTTTGATGCAGGTAATTATTAAGAAGTATAATATTGAGTTTCTATTCTGTTTTGATTATACGGTCATAAAGATACACCATTAATATATATCATTCAAAATATAGTCGATTCATTTATGTAATCTTCTGTGATAATATCATAATTTATTGTTTCAGTACTGGCTGTGTGTTGTAGTACTCCTGTCTTCAGGTATAAGCTTCGCCGTCGTCAATTTGTACTGGAAGAAAGGTGAGCGATATCTTATTTACTGTTAGGAAGATTTCGGTTCTATTTACATACATATGTTTACATCAAACTGATAATAATGTTTATTTCTGATTTACTATTTATTGTTAAACTGTAATTTGATCGACTTTGTAATGCATTACAAATTAAAATGTTGTAAACATAAACGTGCTCTAACCAGTTGACATCAAATTTTTATTGTTACATCTAAGTAGTTCCTAAGAAATGCATTGCAACTTAGCGCCGTTGTAAATACATTTATACTATAGGTACAATGAGAATAAGTTATATATAGGCATCGACCCACGGCCGAGAGTGTGTGGGTCAGTGATGTAGGTCGCTTATAGTGCAGGGGGAGGTTTGATATTGCACTTGGTGTGCTACATTTTGACTTAGCGGATACATTAGTAGGCACCTAACGTTATGCGTTCATAATAAGTGATGGATGGCATCTTACTTATGTACTTAAATATAATGCCTTTATATTTTATGAAGTGAATGTTTGTGGGATTTAACGCGGAAATAAGTGAAGCTGAAATCTAGCTTTTGACATTATTACTTTAAGGCTTAATATATGTACATTGCGTAGCATTTAAGAGTGCCTCCAAACACAACATTACTTTACAAATAGAAAAATAATAATTAATAATTACTACCGATATTTTAGAGAAAATTAGATACTTATGTGTAATTATCACAAAGGGTTCCACGTCCCTTTTCTTATTTTGCGAGGCATTGATTATAATCTTCGGTTTTTTGTTGTTGTTTGTTTGGAATACCAAATACTTTTCTATGGAGTTTTTAGTTGAAATTCTTCAGTCATAAGTAATCGGTAGATTTATATTTAAAAAAAAATATATCGTTATCTAATCTATCATTCAAACCCTGAGCCTATCTATTACGGTTATTTTAACGTTTTTTACAATATCTTCGTTTATTGAAATAGATTAGGACAAAAAAGGCCGTGTTTATAAATTCATTTATATCTAAAATACATTATCTATATATTTTTTGTATAGTCCTGTTATTTATCTATAACTGATTAACTGCTAAGCAAATAATCACCTTAAGTAAATGTAAACGCAATGCGAAAATCTGAGTATGAAGTCAAAATTAATTAATTTTTTACGTCTGTCTACTTTAAATGTCGAACAGAACTCTCAAGGGTTGCGACTAAAAGGATTATACATTACTATAGCGTTTCGAGCATTTCTGTAAATCTCTTTAATAATTGTGTGATGTGAAATAAAAATTAATAAATGTGTAATTCTAAAACTGTGATTTTGTGGCTCACACTCATTTCATTTTATGAACCCATTACCATTGCTATGAATTTCATAGTTTTTTGAACTTGATGATTTACGACAGTGATAACAAATTCATTAATTTAGTATTAACTTTTCAGTAATGACCATCTTCGGCACGAGCGTTTACGGGGGCGCAGTAATTGCCACCTCTCTGGATTATTTCCTTGAGCGAATGGTGATGCTAAAGTGGGTGAGTGTGGTTTGTAAGTTTCAAAATGTAGGGAAATAAGATAAAATCCACGTGTCAATTAACTGTGGAAGGAGTTATTGACGTAAGGTATAACGTTATTATTATATTATTCTTGGATATACTCATGATATTACGTTGTAAAATGCTTAATGTTATGTTTGATTTTTAAGTTAAAATATTGCATACGATACGTGCTTCATAATCATTAACAATTAGATGACCTGTCTGCTTATTGGCCTAACAATCTAAAGCTCTTATGTGTCGTAATAAACGAAATGAATAATGTTCTGTACACAAAATACGCGTTTTCAATTGGCCTCTTTAAGTATCCCTAAAACTATCAATAATAATAGAACACGCATCACTTGTCAACGACGATACAAATTATGTCAAAATGTAAAAAAAAATATGTATCTTGGTGTGTATCAAGATATGTTTTTAATGCTTTATGTAAATATCCAAAAGAACTATTTTTTTACATAAAATATACGGCCGTACTGAATGTGTAATCATATCATCAGATATTAAGTTACTATTACGATTTCATGGATATCTGTAACCAATCTCAAATGAAACTAAAGTCCCGCCTGTCTTCCGGTACAATTGTACCTATTATTGCTATTCCTGATACCTGAGATGAAACGTCATATTTCATCGCATTTGTCGCAGTTGTCGGTAGCCGAAGGTGTGTGTTTAGCGATAACACTCTATGTCACTTAAAATGCCTTGCTCTGAGGAGAAATTTGCAGGTGCGGTGGTCTTGCCCAATAATTATGTCATAATAATAATTTCTGTCATCGTTTGTAATGTTTTATCCATGCCACGAACCGTTTGTAGACCGACGGCTTGTTTTAATTACATACCATCAAGCTTTGCGACGCTGGCCCTTAGCTGGATGGATTACGGCTAGTGATAATATTTTTGGAGCACGCCCTTTCCTCGGCGGTGCGTTAAGCCGTCTTGTCATCGTTAGGTAGCAATCGTTAAGC
This sequence comes from Megathymus violae, assembly GCA_003671415.1. Classification (NCBI taxonomy): domain Eukaryota; kingdom Metazoa; phylum Arthropoda; class Insecta; order Lepidoptera; family Hesperiidae; genus Megathymus; species Megathymus violae. The sequence continues at coordinate 317,618 of PDGT01000004.1, read as the reverse complement.
CATGCGAAGGCTGCCCCGCTGCATAAGGTCTTTCGACCTTTCATATTAGTCGTAGGTTGTAACCACTACAATACAAAAAATTGCAATACAACGGCGCGGTGAAGTGAGTTTGTGGTTTGTGGTTGAAGCGAATCCGTTAATATCATTAATATATTCAAAATGTCCGTCAGAAAGATGCCGTTGATCGGTTGGTATAAAGTGTCGTATTTCTGCTTTCCCTGTAGCTCTGGGAACGCGCTAAGTTGGAACCGGCTGTGGCACCACCGTGCCGCCTATCGTGGCTAACTCTGGCTGCGTGGCCCGCTGCTGCTATCGTGGGACTGACCGCCCAATGCGCACTAACAGCCACAGGGATATACCACGAACAGAGTAAGCATTCGTATTATTTTCTCTAAATGCTACTATTTACTATGTTGTAACAGAACCAAAGACACTGGGCAACCTTGTCATATTCGGGCCAGTACAGGCAGCATATTCTGTACTAGTACTCTTTCCATATAATTAATCTCGTTTAAAGTAAAACTTGTGGTGATTTGTATTATTAAACCTATCTTTTAGGCTTGCCGATATGATGAATTGTATAGATGTCATATGTAAGTTCATTTTAACATAAAAGTGTTCCTATTCGTTCATCCATTATATTATATTGTATTTAACTTCTATCAGGACCACAATAAAACGTCACAAAAAGCGGCCTATTAACACAGCCTGCCGTTGAACATCAGTTCAACAACTTTGTATATCAGTCGGTTTTAAGGATCGTCAGGGAACACTTAAAGGGTTTTCGTTCATCGATTCCAGTAGAAAAGAAAAATATAGATAGCAAGACAATAATATGAATGTATCATGATATATTGTGACAACCTAAAAATAGATTTTACACAGGATGGACATTTTGCTCATTGGCATACCCTATTTATGATAAGTATGTATGTGTTGGAGACAGTCATGAATGCGGTTGCTAAACGGAACGCGGCACGTGACGAGGATATGGCACCACCATCGCTATGACTAGACATTCGACGACTCGTTCTATAACGGAGCTTGGCTTTAAAACTAGTGCCTCCCTGCCAAGAACTGTTACACTTTTCGTTTGTAATTATTGTTAAACAATGATCCTTGTGGAAATGTTACTCTGCGCACGAATCACCCAATTATCCGCCCGTGAAGATGTCTGACCACGGGGGTCACAAAGTTATTCAATCCGACATGTTTATACAGTGTAAAGAAGTTGGATGCAAAAAATAAAAGAATAGATTTTACTATTTTGTTTATAAAGCTTGCGTATCGGTACGAGAATCATACGTCCAAACAGATAGGTACTCAACACTAAATAGGTAGTAATAATTAAAATTTACGATTTCATCAGGCATTAGCGCGCAGAAACGTCGGCTGAAGTCGCAACCGGCGCGACCGGTGACGCGCGAGCAACGCGCCGAGATGAAACAACGAAAATATCGCTACCTGTACCAAGTGCGAACCGCCCACGGTGACGTCATCTCGCAAGTGAGTACACTGATAAATATAATGATAACAACAACATGCCTTTAAACTTTGTAAACATCATTTTTATTAAACAACTGGCAAACCGCGCTTGTTTCGTTTCATAAATACTACACTATGCTCAGAAATAATAGCATCTGTGTTGTTTTAGGACTGAGTTTTTCTCACTGTATGAATTACAAATATATTAATTTATAATTTTTTTTTGTTTATGGAGGGATTGCAATGAAACGCCCTTTAATTATTAAGTGATGCTTACTGCAACACATTAGTGAAAACCAGAACGAAATTAGGGCGAGCAAACGCACAGAAAATAGACAAAATTTCTAACAACTGTTGTCTTGGGTTCTGTTGCGTTAATAAATACCCCTAATATTAGTTTTTCTCATATATCGTTCATGTACAAAAAGCGATCAGTTAGAATTTTATTATAAGTATAGATGAAAAACACGCAGTTTTGAGAACGACCGGCGATTTTATGGCAGAACAGACCCACGTAACTTAATAGTTATATGGCGATGGCAGCGCTTCAGCCTTTGAAAGAAAGTAACTTTGGAGGAAACAGAGTGTGGATACACTAACAATACCGGTTTCGCATGCCCTTCGAATGTCCGAAACCCTGGAAAATGGTCGACGGTCAAATGTTTTCCAAACTAAGATCATAACTCAAAGTTGTGAATCGCGTCTAACCAATCACTCTGCCGTCCAGTCGTACGTCCAGGCGTTGCAAAAGAAGGCGCAGTGCGGCAACTGGAGCGCGGCGGGCGGCGGGGTCGGCGGCGC
>PDGT01000004.1:235313-315325 GCA_003671415.1 Megathymus violae | reverse complement strand
GTGCAGCACTCTGCAGAGCGATTCGACGCACCTGACGGTACTAGCCGGCTCCGAACACGCACCGCCCACCGACTCGGACGACGACCTCAACCAGATCCGTGCTGCACATTGATACGTCAGCGGCTACAACAGTTTAGGTAACACCGCTAACAGACAGTCCCTGCCGTAGGTAGTTATGGAGTGGGGTTGATACCGCTCTTCATAATTCATAATATTTCTAACATAGTACGGGAATATAGAAAACTGAACAAGTTACTTTTTTTAATGCTCACGCTGTTGACGTCAAGCAAAGCGTTCTTATTTGTGTGTACGTCGTAAACAGAACCCTGTATGTAGTTGTACCAACTTCTCTGTTTTCCAGTGAAAGTTAGATGAAAATCGGTTAAGCCGTTCCGACGTTTCCTCAGTCGGACAGCTGAAAACAGACAGACACAGACAGTAATTAAGTATTTTAAGTAAAGTAAAGTTATAAAAAAAAAATATAAAAAGTAAGTAAAGTTAAGTATTTTAAGTAAAGTAAAAAGGGTTGTTTGAGTGTTGGAATGATTAACTATATGTACCTGATGAACCAAACGTATTACTATTTTTTATAAATGCTTGCTTCGGTAATAGAATACACATCGCGAAGAAACTTGTATAATTGAGATTTCTCTATAATATTTATGGTTCTACACCTTTACAGTATGTAAAAAATCCCCAGCAGTGAGTTGTGATGATTATGAACATATTTTTATTCATTTCAGGGAAACGAACCGAGTTGTATTAATGGAGACGAGTAAGAAAATCGATTTCATTTTATGTATCCAGTATTATCGTAAGAGACAAACACTCATATTATTATTACACTAGTAGTGGTTATTATAATCGATCATATATTTGTATGGTATATAAATTTATTTTACCATATTGTGATTATTATTGAAGTGTCGTATGTAAGTGCCGGAGTTCAAGGCCTACATTGGTGTTTGTATTCCGCCAAATATTTAGTGTAAAAAAGTCAACGTGAGGGAATATTAATACTGTACTTTTCAGTTTATATCAGTATTACTTGCTGAAGGATTTAGGACAGTTCGGGACTTGGGAATTTACATATTCATATTAAAACTAGTAGTAGTTTTAACCGTGGACACGGTCAATGGCTCAGTTGTAGTTGTCACACATACCTAGTTGTCACACACACATATACTCATATTCGGTAATATGCTATATTCTCTGTCATTTCAATGTTTTAAGATCATAATTAGGAACATAATATAAAAACAGGTTAAAATAATTGATCTTTCAACTAATAAACTCAAATTTGAAATTGCATTCTGTAAAAATATGTCTTTAATGTTATATATGACTCGAACTAGGTACGTATTGTGTAGTAAAAATATATTCACTGCCATCGTAGCTTTTGTAACACTTTATCTAGACGAGTTTTTATTTTTATAATGTACTCGTACATATGAATAGGCGGTCTTGAACTCCTTTTAGTTCGTATTATTATGTGGTTGTGTTGTTCACTTGAATATTCATATTATGAATAACATTATTATGTTATGCATATATGTATGTATGTATGTGTAATTCAATTACATTGTTAATCAATATTAAAGGGGGCTTAGTGGATGGCGTGACATGAAATGTTGGGCGAGTTAGTTGGTGTGCGACCGTTTTTCTAAATTCTAATTATTTCTTGTTTTCGTGAATTTATTGTTTAATTTTAAACATAGCTGCTTTATAATGAAATTGATTGTTGAACTTGGGATATTGTAAAAGTTTCTAAAACACTGACGTTCTCTTTGTTATATTAGAAATAGAATTCACCTTTAAAACTGTGACCATTCAGTCGAGACTTTTAATTGGAATTGGAAGTGGTAAAATTTAAGGAAAGGTGCATAAAAATTTAATTCAAACAAAAACTGTGCGCCCTATGTGCCAATTTTTTTTACCCGATCAAACATTTCAAGAAAAATTATTTGGGATAGTATAAATATGACTTATTTAAAATAATCAGTTTGTTGGGAGACAGGGACAAAAATTAATTAAGCTATAAATTAAATGTTGGTAAATCGAGTTGTGGATTAGTCCAAAGACATCAATAATGAAGTATATTAGGTAAGAATATGCGCACATAGTATTTTAACTCATTTAGTACAAGGGGAAGTTTTGATGTGTCCTTGCTAAGACGAACGCAAAGAGATATAAGCTATTTCGTATTTTAAAGTTTTTTTTTTTATTTATAATGAGCCCGAAACTTAGAAGTTTGGATACAATGGGTTGAAAGACCTGCAGAGTAAGCCTTAACCTCATTGGTGTATTATTTACGTAAGTAATCGCAACTAATGTACGCTATTTATTATACATTTATCTAATTTGTTATATTTCTTGCCAAGCCTTGACAATATTGACAAACTTGACATAAGTTTGCTTGTTATAACGAAGCACAATCTTTACCTAAGCACAATGCGATTCGAATGTGATGAACGGGTAAACAAAGCTCTTGTAAAGAGTCTAGATTAAGATAGAATAACAAATTTTTTCGATTCGGAAATTTCGTAATGATCGGTAAAAAAATAATCGCTAGTGGCTGTAAAAATAATAAAAAAAAACAGTGTACAAGTTTTCAGAAAACTGCTGTTGTGTTATTTCATTATCTTTCATTGCTAATCAGAAATCTTGTTTGAAAGATGCGTATTATTTATTTTTATGGTCTGCAACTATTATTATAAGTTTTTGAATATAATCTGAATTTATTAATTCGTTTTGATTTACGTATTGGTTTCGTTGCATTAGCAGATTACTGCGTGTTGATTCTCAAATCTCACGGATCAAAATCACTTCTGATTCCGCGGTGAGAGTATTATGATAATATAATTGGTTATTTCAATGAATATTATGATATTGTTATTATGATGAAAATTATAGTGATCTGCTGTGATTTTTATTTGTGAGCTTCGATAATGTGGTTTTAGGTTTTATGTCAAAAAGACTAATATTGAATTGATGACATTAAATAAAGTACTGAGGTAATATGAACGTACATTCTATTCATCGTGTGATATGTTTATTTTTGGCCAAAGTTTATTTTAGTTGATACAATGCTAAGAGCACAACTCTGTTGATGTTTTTTAAAGAGAGTTTTATTTTGCTTATTGATTGTATCTATTTCGTATACAAGTACTGATTTAACGAAGCCTCGTGAAACAATTTTTATCATTAATAATTGACGCGAAAATATATTTTGTAAACTCGTCGATTGACTAATTGCGGGTTACGGTTGAATTGCACCATGTCATACAAAATGTTTATCTCCTTGTACGGCGGTGTATTTATGTTTCCTCACTTCGGTAAAACATTAGCCTAGTAACATTGAATGAAATTAATGAAAATGAAACAAACGCCTACTATTTTGTGCGTTAAAGTTTGGTCGACTTTTACATGAATATAAATAACCTTCCAATAATAACAAGGTCCCGAGTGCAGTTAACATTGGATAAGTAATGATACTCGTAATGTATATAGATATAGTAGGGTAGATAGTTATAAGAGATCAGTAACAACGATGGCTTTCCCATCTCTTACAATTTACACTCATCGCTCAACTTCTAGTCTTGTACTGTATACCTTATTTTACTATGGCGATTGGAGATATGTGTAAAGTAGCATTATTGTTATTAGTTTTCTGACATTGTCATGAAAAAGTATAATTCCTGGGCGATTTATAGTGTGAGACGTGCTTGCTTGCGTCGGTGTTCCCGGCTGCTTACTACGTGGGAGTCTTCAGTGGAGTTCAGTGGGAGTTAGTGCGTTCAACATCTTAGACTCGATCACCACTTACCACCAGATTGTCGTCAAGCATTAACTTATATTATGTAAAATAAGAGTAAATGTTTTATTTAAAACGTTATTCTCAAGTGTATGCATCCACACAGCCTTTCCTTGCTACTTGCACAAAGAAAAATCGCCATCTGTCGGTTATATTTTATCTGTATTACTTTTAAAATACTTGTACTTTAACTTGATGACAATGCAGATAGTAGTCACTTGTTTGTAATTTACCTCTGTCTTATTAGCTTTAAGTACTCTTTTGCAGGCTCCCATCGATTAATTTTAGACAATCAAACAATATTATCTTATGGAGGTTGATTGATAAAAACACAAAAGCAACATTATTTAGGAAAAGTACTATCGGAAAATCTGATTGGAGCTTGCCAAACTGATTAGACGCAATGTCCATGTACTAATAGTGGAATACGTGTCAACTAGACTAAGGGCATTAGCACAAAACTAATTTTAATTACAAAATGTTGTATTTGTATGTATGTTTAGGTAACGTGCAACAATTGTTGTAACCCCATCTAGTTCCACCAGTGATTCTTTTTATTTATTTAGGAAATTTTGTTGTTACATTTTATTTTAATGAAATTTTTAGTAATTTTGCATTTGTTACGAAATCAAAGAGTTTACATTCCTTTCGCATACGTTTAATTTAATTTTAGTACACCTAAGTATTATTTTATGAATGTTACATATATTATGGCAATTATTACATTTGTTTGTACACGACGATTTCGATTATATTTTGAAATATTTACAGTATAAGTTCATTTAGTTTGTTTTATTTTTTACATTCCGTTTTCCCTAAACATTTAGTAATGTCATTACACTAGTTTATATTGAATTATTTACATACGGTAAGCATTATATTTATTTTGAACTTGACAAAAACTGATTCGCGTCGTTCAAACTTAAAGTAACTATTTATAATAATGCCGTAATGAAAATCACCTTTACCTAAAATTGAATTTTGAATCTTGATAAAATAGTTCAGTTTTAAATGTTGTAACTAAGTATGTTATATTTAGGAGTATTAGATTATTTCATATTTCGCTCCCTTAGCACCGGGATCCGCCCATTCTTAGACGTCACAATAGGTATATAATCTATTCTTAATAAGCCCTATCGATAACGTATAGATAACGCTTCATTGAATTGAAGTAAGTAACTCGCCGTATTTTGAATATTTTACTGCCATTGTTTTTGTAGACCAATGAAGTTAAACAAAGAAGAAAGTGACAATAAGTATCAATATTTATCAACACCTGAATGGGCATCTGTCAGTCAGCTCATGTTTGTGTGACCCGCTGTATGTTTGTGCGAACCGATTAACAATATCAGGGGGTATTCAAAAAGGCGCTGTATGTGGTACTGTTTTAAATGAATATAGAATATACAGTTAATGATATCTTATTATTATTAAATTAGTATTATTATACTGTGCTATGGGTTGATGGCATACCTATGCATCAAGACATGCGTAGAACCTCCCACCTTTCCAGAGGAAACTAAAAGAAAACATCTAAATATGTCTGCGGCTACCCGTTGTACAGTTTACTTACCCTGATGATGCTCCGTTTCTGAGCGAAACACGCAACACGTGTTGGTGATAGTATGCATCTCGGTATATACTTTTATTTATAACTGCATGATTCCGTCATGAGAGGAGGGGAAGGTGCTACGCATGCTTAGAGGTATATATATATATATATATATACATATATATATATATATGCATGAAGGGTGCCCGCGGATGGGTGAAAAATAAAAGAATACTAATTTAACAATATAGATAAATAAGATTGGAGAATTGACTCGCCCCATTGTATTAAAGAGCCCTAATTTATGATATGTACATACCGACGAAATTAAGAATAATAATAGTCCATTTCATTGAACTTTACTTGAGTATCCTTCTGCCTATTTAGCGTCTAAAACTATTGCTTCAAACTAACTTTGTAGATTTTGCAATGAATAACTATCACTGCCATCGTAGTCTGTTTTTTCGAAAATGATTATCAGTATATGCAATAGGTGTTATTAGGTACATAGGTATACTACATTAAAATCTATTGACTTAATAAAATACAATTTGCCTAATGTGAAATAGTACCCAATTTGTATGTGAAATGTTCTAAATACTTTAAAATTTTCTTGCAAATTTTCCACCGTATAAGTCGATATTTCCATATTAGTTGTCATGAAAATTGTCCGAAAGGTGTTTCTTTATAAAATACAACACAAATTCGTAGTCTCTAGCGAAATTGACAATATTAAGAACATTGTGGAAAAAACCTTTAAGTAGTTACTTGGAGTGCTAGTTTTTTCTATGAACTATTTGTATCAATAGATTTTAAATACATACTTATTATTTATTAAAATAAGTACCTAGTTTTCTCTACGTACAAATAGTATCGATGAATGTAGCTAGATCGCTAGGCTAGCTAAGTAGATAGATGTGGTAACGTGACAATTATGACTACTTGTAATTGAATTTGATGCCCAATTTGGTTTAATTGTATTCGAAAGTAGGAAACTGTTCCTAAAATGAAATTGTTTCTCTTTGAACTCCTTTTGTACACATTTGGGCAAGGGAATGTAGTAAGTATATAATGTACGTAGACGTTTCTAATTCAAAAGAAAATAATTATAATGAAATATAAATTTCGACATTACATGTGACACAGTAAGCGAATTTGAATTTGAGTTGAAAACGACCGATTAAATAATTAATACCTTTCATTAATTTCATTCTTTAAAATTTTCTTGCTCAATAATATACTATATCATCATATTCTGTGACTATCATTATATTTAAGTGTCTAACTAGAATTTAAAGTATAGATAAGAAATGGAAAGTAATATTTCTATTTGACACAATTCAAAGAACTTTACATAGCTAAATCTGGGTATCAAATTCAAATATTCTTAGTTTGTATATTGCCGATAACGTTAAGTAAATAACTCGATCGGACCTGTCGGATAAGTATATATTGTAATTCTTACTAAATTCATGTACTAATTGCAAGAAATAATTTAAATTGTTATTATTCTAGAAATCTTGAGGTTTGGTTGTACCTAATAGGTTTCATCAAAATCCGAGGTATTTATAGATCGGACAGCGACAGTAACTATATTAATACTATTCTTGAATAGATTTGCAAAATTTGCAGAAATTAAAAAATAATATAAAGTCACTAGTAAAGATGCTATGACGACATAATTCTCAAAAGAGCGGAGTAGCTACTACAGTGATTGGTATCCCGTAGCGACACCAAACAGTTACTTTGCGATCGCGTCAAAGATTAATGGACTTGATGATCCATCTCTGCTTTCTAATCTTCTATTGAACTGTGCATGTACGTGTTATAAATTCTTTGCATAATTATGCAAAGCAAAATTGTACTTATAAAATTTGTTGATATGCAGCAAACGAGCATGCAGTTCACCTGGTATGAAGTTGAAGCGATTCACTGTATAGATATGTATTTGTAACCAACCTCAAATTTCCTGTAATCCTGCGTTTCTATTCCATCCTCTCGAAGATATAAGATCTCGAAGATATATTGCCCGTCGTTGGTTGGCCAATGCTTTTACGGACATAAGGTTACTTGATGCAAATTGTTTCAAAACAGAATAACCAGTTGAGATGTGTTGATCCAACTATATGCACACCGTATAATTGTAATAAATAATTGTATAAACCATTACATAACACCAATCTGCGAGCAAGAAATACGTGCTCTTTTATGGAAAAATGTGACATGTGCTTATTTGGTTAGTCATCAATGTTATACGCTATTACTAACTAGGTGTACATAAATGACATATGAAGATTTTGTGCTTTGATGATGGGTTCGTGATGGACGTGACGTGACGTAACGTATAACGTGACGTTATAATAATATATTAATTGATGTGATTTAAGTTGCTTACTTTAGTTTAATTATTTTAATATCTAATAAATTATGTAGCTTAACGATTCATGTCCAATCGATTGCCGAATTCAGTGAATTGGTGATCCATAGATTTATCCGATGACAATTTAAATGATAAATAAATGAATAGGCAATGCATATTTTTGTATATAAGGGTAGAAGGATCAAAGATTCTATTTACGATTTAAATTCGTGGTGGTAATGGCTGTAAAAGTTGTTAGGAACCTAGTAAATAAAAGTCCTTACGTGATCTATTCTCGCCTTGTACAACAACACTATAAATTATATATGATGTGATTACTGTGTGTCTGTGGTTAAATATTTGACGGTTAGCAATAGATATTCATTAAAAAAATGTCAAATTATTTTTTGGTTTACGTAAAAAAGAAATGAATTTTTTAGCGGTTCAATTATATCCTAATTAAATAATGTTACATGTTTTGTTTTTTATGATAAAAGGTATGTTCAAAGTAAGAGGTAGATGGGATCAAGAACAAAGTAGGGTTGTAGATCCGTTCTTCTAAGTAATATTACAATATATAATATTAAATGTATAGGAAACGTTTTGTCTATTTAATGACATGGAAATAACTGAAATTTATACCGTCGTATTGGTTGAATAACATTGCATGCGAATCTCTTTAAAAAAAGAAAAATGTATGGTCCTTGTGTGAAATACATCGAATGTTTAATGTAATTATTTATGGAATAAAATTATGGTAAAATATTGCCGTAGTATGGTTTTGATATGACGTTGTCTACTTAACCAGACAAACAGGAACAGTACCGCGAGAATAGTTTACGTAAATCGAGTTGCAAAGAAAACGCACACGTCATACATTATAATTGAAGTAAAATTAAGCTAGGTTGGTTCAGTGATACGTCTAACAGCTCTCGTGAAATTTATTGTTACCGTATCTGTTCATTGGTCGTAGTAAGGTAGTAATAAAAATGTGGTTATTCAATGCTGAAAAGAGATAGTCACTTATGTCAGCTAACTAAGGAGCTCCTTTGAAACCATGAATGAAATGTTTGTTACGCTATAAGGACAACAGTTTCTGCTACTTATCTACGTACTGAATTACTTTATTGATTTCAACTACATCTATTACGAATAAAGTTTTTTAGACTAAAATTTCTTAGGTAATAATGATGCAGTGTAAGAAACTAGACTTACTTTTTATTATAAATATAGTAATAGTATTATGTTAGTGCAATAGAGTTTCCCCTTTAGCCGCGATTTTATCCATGCTGAAAATAGTTTTTTTTTTTTAATTCCAAACCTGCAATATACGTACTGTTATTGTACGTATTGTACGACTTGTATTTTCGTAGCGGTCTCTTAGTCTAAAATTGCATACAGCTCCAATGTATTTAACCTAATTTTAACTTAGTGACTGCAATTAAGTCCGAATTTACAATAATCTCTGCACACACGCAAATAGTACACGCTTTTAATTAATCGCAATTAGTCTAAGTGTTTATAAGTTTAGTCTGGGAGAACGCGACCTATATTTTTGTTTTTAAAATGTTCTATCAAAACTAGTTTAATGCTATCTTACTGCGGCTGATTATTATCAACTTCTTCAATAGAAGTAGATAGACGTAGGAATTATGACTAATTAAGGTATGGAGGCAGATGGATTTTTTATTTTGCTCTCATATACAGAATTCAGCAAACGTATCTAACTCGTATTAAATAGTTAATTTTAAGTGATGCCCTTTATGATTAATCAATATATGGTTACATCTGTTTTTTTCCGTTAAGTTATATACTTATCACAATCGCATATGCAATATAAATGAATAATTAGATGTCGATAGACCATGTACTTATTACTGTAGTAGCTCTAAGTCAAACTTCTTGTATTTATGATTTATATTTCAACTTTAATCTAAATAATATTTCGGGATAGCAGAAAAGTATAAAGGACTCCAGTGACATTATTCATACCGCCTACAGTTATATTTAGAGCTCACTAACATCACTGTTAACATTAGTTATTTAAACAATGTAATTTATATCAATTGGCAGCCGAAAATAATTTGATTTATTTTTCGAATTAAATTTTATATTAGTATTTCCAAAGCAATCTTTTCTTAATATTCCTCATGAAGTTCTCCACATTTCTATGATTTAGACTTAAGATATGTCATTCAGAAACTGTCCAATGTCAGCAACTGAATACTATTTTGTAGTGGTGTACAATCATACTATTCCAAACAAATTGTATAAGTGAAAAAATTGTTGTATACATTTATTGCCCAATTCGTATGCAGGTGACTGATTAAAAAATTCTTGCTTTGAAACTTGCTTTGAAACGCGGTAGTCAACTACTACCAGTGTTCAATAGCAACTAAATGAAATTATTCATCTTGTATTACTGGTTTTGTAATAATTATGAATCAATTATATAGTCTTTATCACTGATAACAATATTTTTGTCACTGGTGTTTCTTTATCTGTGTGAGGCTAATATTAAGACGTCGATGTAACATGGTTTAGTACTAGATATTTTGGACTGAGGTCCTTTTTTGCCAATACTATAATCTAAGAACGTTATTTTAATAAAGAATTTGTTGCCATCTCAAGTGTATAAGTTTTTATTTTTTCCTACTATTCCTACTCTTAACGAATCATAAGCAACTGTAATTATACTACAAAGATTCAAAATTAACATTTCCGATATATTCGTATATATAATATCAAATTCAACGTCAACTAATATTTTATTTCCACCTGAACAGGAAATTTTAGTGCGGGGATATGTGATTGTTAAGATTTTAAGAAGGAAGTATATAAGTTTCCATTAAACATTACAATTCCTTTATTACATACAATACTTTGGTTTATTGTTATACATAATTTACATCTTTAGTAGATAGTCGTATCAATTACATAATATCCACAGTGCTTTTACTTAATACTATTAATTAATTAATTTATTGCGTTTCTGTAGTCATTTAACTAATATTACATTTCAGTTATTATTTCCCTTAATATAAATATTGTGCTAGAGACAGCAATAATTATATTCGTTATAATTTATTACAATTTAAAAATACAATCATAAAACATTACAGTAAATTGATTAATTAATTTCAACTTCGGCACTTCCATAGAATTTGAATAATTTTAGAACGCATTAATTACATCACATTTTTCACATTTTGAACGTGATCATAATAATACTATACAAGATAATATTTTTTTAGTTATAATGTGGAATTACCTGCCACAATTTGTTGGAAAGTGAATCTGTTATAAAGGATATAGATCGTTTCAAGCAGTTTAACTAAAAAGTTTACAGTTTGCTGGTCAAAACTTAGCTTTACTAAATTACCAACAGTATACTACGACTTTCCTTCCGAACAATCAATGTTCCAATGTAAATTTTCATCAGATAACAACATAATATAACGTGAAGATTAAGTCCATGTTATTTCATATAAACAAATAGCTCTAGTTTACATGCAAATTAATTGTAACTATTTACGATTTCATACACTGTGACTAATCTCTGACCGAGACTTTCGGGACGCATCAGATAAAGTTCCCGTAGACAGTTTGTCTACGAAATGATCAGCATCCAGTATCATATGCATGAGGTTATCTCTTCCACGTACGAAGACGGAAATATGCCCAAGCACCCGTTCAGGTCGCCGGTCCACCACACGTCGTCTTGCTTCTCATATATATTTATAATGTCACCTGGCAACACAAATGTTTCATAAGTTGTGTGTACATCTTGTGAACATGGCTGTTGGAAATAAATGTTGAGTAAACGAATGTTTAGGCTTGGCTTCAACCTTAACGATCTATCGCATTACACGAGGCTCTCCTCCTAGTTGAGGAAGGCAGGAGCTTCCATTCACCTCGCGGTTCCAATGAGAACGTAGATGGTGGAGGATAATCGAAAGTATTGGAGAACAACTAATTACAATCTGACGATATTATACGATATAGACCGACAGTTTAGAGTGCGTGATAATATTACGTAATAATGTAAGTATTGACACTAGCGGTCACTTATTTAAGTCTGGACAGCCTCCAAAATCGGTCAAGCATTTAAAAGGTTGACAGAAGCCGTCGTGCTGACACGGAGCGCTTACGACACCTATCTAGTAAAAATAAAGATTTGAGAGAAAAGAGCCCCTAATTGTCTAAATAAACAGAATTTCAAAATGTTCTCGTATTTCAAAAGGTATAAGTAAAACTTGCTAAAGAAAACAGTAAAAAATGTTGTTTAGGCTGATTTCATAGAGGCTTTTTTCGGAATAGATGGGTATTAAAAAGACAAAATACCAACTAGATGTTGAGTAACAGCAATATAGCTTAACGTGGCAGAACTTATGTATACATAGCAATAAAGGTGTAAAAAATAACACGGAATCACAGAACTCGTCAATGCAGATACGTTATAAAAATATTTTACCATTAACTAAGTAGATATAACGGAATAGTATTAAAATTAAAGAGGAAGTAAGTACAAGTAAATTAATTTCGCATCACAGAATTTTAAAAAGTATAATATTACATTTATTGACAATAATTTGGCCGAGAACAATCATTTTTCAATGAAGCAGCTGCACTTTGATCTCGACAAAAAGAGAAACTACGATACTAGGCAATAAACATTCAAGCCTTACTCTTCACAGATAAATGATTATTCAGAGGGAAATGGCATTTGTGAACGGTTTTGTGAAGCAGCAAAAAAGTCGCAATGCAATCAGCGCAACAAAGCGTTTATAAACGTAACTCTGTTTACGTTTAGTAACCGATGAGACAATCTCTGCAAACTGATTCGGAACACAAGGCCTTTCCTCATACCGTGATAAAAGATATCTAATAGGTTCTATTGCAGAGTAATTACATACACTTATGACAAATACTTGATAATTTCGTTAGTAGGTACAAGGCGATTAACACGTAAGTACCTTTAGTACGTTTAATACACAGTATAAACTTAGTAGTCCATCGCTTAATGAATCAGAAAAAAACAACATCATTTATGCATTGCATCATTTCGGCGGAAAAATGACTTGACATTAAATATTATTATAATAAAATAATTAATTATAATGTGGATGAAGTGCATATTTTCACAATATGTTTACCCTTACCGGTCATCTCGGAACTCTGTCACAGATGTCTCCTGTGTTTGTTCCGCACGATTCACTACTGTAGGCAGATATCACTAATGGAGATCCATTAGTGTATTCAATGAAAGAGTACGTGAACCAGTGCTTTTACGTTGTGCATACCTCGGTCTCACGAATTTACAAGTATGTACCCTACCATGTACAGTGTAAGTTGCGAGCGGAAAGGCATTTTATATTATACATGATTAAAATTGTCTTTACCTGGTGACAAAGTGAGTTCATCGTTTAACCTTGCCTCATAATTATATAACGCACGACATTTTCCTATGAATTTTTGTGCTTGTTCATCAGTAGCGCCGTTCTTGCCAATATCCGTGAGGTCAGTAGAACTGTCGCTTTGGGACGAAAATTCATCTGGAAATTACATTATTTTACATTATTCGGGACAAATGAGTTGGGACAATTGGCATAGAAATGGGTAAATGATGCAAAAAATCATCGACGAAAACGTCCGTTTACGAGTTTTTACTTTGTAACCAAATTAGAACGTAATACAAATAATATTTATTTCTCTCCGATACTTAATATAACTTTTCAATGAACACCTACTTCAATATGTAAATATATTAAGATAATACCTATTTAAGTTTATCTATCAGCCTTTTGACATAGACTACTGGAAGAATGCCCTCTTATACCGTATCTGTATGTATATTTTCATTAAATAAATATAAAATTAATGAACTGATTGACTACAAATCGACCTGGCTTAACGATTGCTATCTACTGGTAACAACCAAGACCGACAGTTTAACGTGTCCAGTAAAAAACCGTTTCAGAAATTTTGCCATTAGCGGTTCCCCATCCTTCTAACACAGTCGATCGTTTACGATGGACATAAGCCATCGGGATATGAGCGCGTCCAGATGCTTGTAGTAACATTATCATTAATTAGATGTAAGCTAACCAAAATCACTGTCTTGCTGATTGGAGAGTCCATCGCCTGTCCCTCGTTCACTCCAATCCAAAGGGCTTTCAGGTAGCGGAGGCGCCTCGGGGGTACTAGGCTTCAGAGTGGGCGTGGACAAATCAGAGCACACCGGCGTCACTGGCACGCTCTTACTCTCAGAGTGTTTTCTGAACGATAGATGCTCTATCCTCAGTTTTGTTGACGCTCTGCTCATTATAGAATCCCGTCTTTCCCGTTCTTCGCCGCCGTTTAAGCTTTTGGTTAGGGCGGTGTAATTTGGCAGTAAGTTTTTGTTCACTTCATTCTGATAATCTGTTTGGAGCCACGGTGGGACCTAAAATAAGAGTCAGGATTGTATTACAATTATTAAATTAATGTGAAATTAGATAGATTGTAACTGGCGTCTATATCTTGGCCAAGTTACTGAGAAGGAGCAGAATCATATTCTTGGAATACCTCCAGGTAATGCTTTTTCTACTTGAATAATACATAAGTAACCGTAGCATACTGTGTCCGTTATAAGGGACATCTACATATCTTAATAAATATATAGATTACTCACTTTTAGAATACTCTGTTGTAAGCCCTGTTTATCGCGAATTATTTGTATGTGAGTGGCGAGGGGATGCTGCACTGGTGGCCTACTATCGAGTTCACTTAAACTGCTGGTTATTTTATATCTTACGGCTTCTAAGTATGTAAGCATTGATCTCATCTGAAATAGCAAGAGACATGTTTGTTATACAGTATACGTTACAATAATTTCATATTACTTTAGGATGAAAACGAAAATGGTCCTTACGTGATACAGCTTATCCGCGACATTCTGCTGTGAATCATCGCTGCCAAAAGTCGGTGTTTGCTTTATTGCCATCGAGAGTTTCTCTAATCCCTGTTTAGATTTTCTCTCCCGTTCGATATCTTGCTTCACTAATTGAAGTATTTTTAATAAAGCCTGTGAAACAATACAATTTGATTGGGCTTGTCTATGTCTACCTATATTTGTTTTTTTAGAAACATTGAAACATGTTAATCATACAGTAATAGATGGTACGGTACGGTTGGTATTAATTGATTACCTATTGTTGAATAATTCTACATAATAAATAAATTTTATATAACGACGAGTTATTAGTTGCCTTTGTCGCACAAAGGACTGATTGCATGCTTCGCTATGGTTCGTAGAGAAATTGGGTATGGAATACCAATGTTCAACACTAGAAACAGGTGACCATTACCAGATAATAAATAAATAATAAAAACGTTTACACACTCACACCCCCCCCCACACTAGGATTCCCTTTGTTGCAGGTGTCATGAACATACACAAATATAACATTACAAACATCCACGACCCGGGAACAAACATATATCTGTCACATAAATGTCTGCCCCGGCCGGGAATCGAACCCGGCACCCCTCGTTCGGCGAGCAGGGTCACTACCAATTGGGCTATGGGGTCGTATATGGTTTAACATGGCGTTGATAAGATATTTGTGCAGCACTTAGGGTGGTGTTATAAGTAAGTGGACGCGCTAGGGATTGCATTTTAAACATATCTCGCTATATTAGCAGCCCGAAGTACTAATGGAAAAGTCGTACATAATGGTCCGAAATTCTTTAGATTCTTCGAATTCAAAAGATTCAGTATCAGTCAAAGTCTATAAAATCATTACGTACAAAGTAGAGCATAGTCCATAGGTGCCTAAAATATAGGCGAGTAGTGATTACTATGACAGAGGTGAATTTTCTAAAGAAATATGTGTGTGTAACGCACTTGTTTACGGCGTTCTCTGTTCATCGCCAGAGTGGTGTGCTCACAATAAAAGTCAGGTAGGAGTTGCTCACTGGCACCCGCCGGCGCCGACCTCACGCCGCGCACCACCCGCATGTCCACGTTCGCGTTTGCATTGTTTATTGGACCAACTAGTATGTTCGTTGCCTGAAAATACGTAAATTGTCGTGTTACAGTTTTTATTGTTAATTGGAGTTATTACAAAAAAAAAAAAATCACATTAAATAAGTTAGATAATGCTTGATAACAATAATTCATAACGCCTGTTGGTAAGTGGCGATGAAGTCAATTCTCCCATATCATAAGTAGCTGGGAACACCGACACAGGAGTATGTATATATTAATAGTTGTCACAGTTTGTATTGTTAATTCGACCTTGTCTTATTAATTTCACTATCCATATTAAGTATCCAGCAGATACATATATCGTAATGAATTGATTCTTCCATATCGCAAAACGGAACAGAATATATTATTATCTCACAAATCTACCTACGAACTAAATAATGTAATCACATAATATTTATTTTGTTGTTGTATTATTTTAAAATATTCAATCACAATCATGAAACATACTAAGGTATATAATTATTATATACCTTTAAAGATTAACGTTAAAGAGATATTTTGAATGTGTAATAAAATTCGATTGTAAATGCAATCTAGTATACCTCAGCCAATTGTGAAGGGATGGCAGCTGTTAACTTCAAGTAACAATCCGCAGAAGTCTTCAATTGGCCCAGTCTCATTTCTTCGATAGACTCCAGCATTCCCGCTCCTTTCACTACACTCGATTCCCATTCGAGCCTGAATCAATATAAAAATTGTAAATTAAATATGAATATAACTATAAAATGTGGTTATATTTTGCCACTGAAATTAAAAAAAAATTGGTGATCAATAAACGGATACAGTGAGACGCGTTTATTATTTCATATATTTTAATAAAGAAAATATACTAAAATGACCGAATTGTCTGTAATTAGTTGTTTTAACCTGTTGTTAAAATGATTTATACTATTAAATAATAATGTAACTTACTGTAAAATGCTGACATTTAGTTTAAAAAACTTCGTTACAACTATTCAATGAACTTCCCAAAAAAGTTTTGGTTATGTCACGTGTATCGACGCATGCACTATATCTTGTCTTAATCATGTAATGTGACGTAATAAATTTTTCCTCACCTAGCCCGTTCAGCTTGTACGCAAACATTATAATAATCGACTTCAGTCTTTTTCACAGCATCCTCCGTCTTTCTCTTCTTTACTTGAAGTTTGGCGGCGTCGCGCTCACTTGCATTATTAGCAATTCTTTCTGCCCGCGCCGTGGATAGGATGGAATGAGGAATGTGGCCTACGCTCGAGCTGCGTGATATACGACTGTAAACAAACAACTAGGAGCTAATAAAATGTCCTCAAAGCCCCCATATTACCACAGAAACAACAGAAACAAAATTCGCATAGCTACAAATCGCAATGCAGGCAAAAACTGCGAAGGATCCTTCTTAAAAACTATTCGATTGAAACAGATGTTTTTTATAGGTACTTATAAAAACGATATCATCTGTTTCACCGAAAGTATCACAGAATTGCAGACCTCATTTCCAGTGTTGCATCCTGTAGTTTTTCATTTTCCCTAGCCGCTGCGTGCGATTGTCTTTTCGACTTCGCTTCGGCCGTTCTCCAATCGGTAAGCATCCGCGTTGTTTTATCTACATTGCCCTCGATCTGAAAATATAGTTCTATTACCATAGTTACTGAGTCTCTGCGATAAAAGTTTAATATTTATTTATTGCATCCTATTTACCTTCTTTCTTAATCGCAATTGATTGTCGATGACATGCTTCATTGGTTTCACTAGTTCTTCTGATAGTGCATTGGAGTAATTCCTAAAACAGTATTACGTTTATTTTTGTATTCGTATAATGCAAACTACTGCAACTGCTCAATCAAAATGTTTCTTTAAAATGCTTACCTGTGAATTTCTGATCGTTTCTCCATTTCTAGAGCAACGTGCTTCCATGCGTCTGCGCAAGAGCCAACGCTTTCTTTGCAAGCTTTACCTAGTTTTGTGCTTAATTTTGCTAAGCATTTTGAATAATAGTTTTCAGCTTCAACCCTAGAAACAAAATTATTCTTTGATGAACTGAATTAATGTATCAATAAAATAAGTTTTCAAATAACGAAATTAATAAACAAATCGTGTAAAGAAGTCTTTTAGTAGTCATAGTGGAAAAAGAAAAAAATTAATTGCCGTACTTTACGATTTCGTTTGGCAATGTTGCAACAGTTGCAAAGTAGAGATAATTTAAAAAGAAGAACACGTAATCATCGTAGCGTAATAACGATAGGCAGTTAGGTATGTAAGTAGGTTCGGTTTTATACACGTTAAGTAAAAATTATCTCTAGTGCTTAAGTTATGAGAAACATTCTCAAGAACAAATAATATGCAGTTCGATACATAAAAAAATATATATACTAATTTATCTATTTTTTTAAATTAATACTAATTTAATAATAAAAAAATGTTAATTATGTACAGATGTAAAACTGCCTAATATATATTTTAGATAGTTCGAAAATAAAGAAATGTTATAAAAGAAAGTCTACATTTGTCGCATTTTAACGGAAATATGAAAATAGAAAAATTTGGATGGATGGAATGGAAAAATTCTTGTAGCCAAAGTCTTTGTAGAAAGTTGGAGACTTACATACATTAGGTTTCTCGCTCATCTATGGAGATAAAGTAAATCGAGTAAAGTAAATCATTAATGCCAAGTATATCTCACGTATAATCTAACGAACACAAGTGGTACGTACTGTACATTGCATCGGCCAAACTCCGCCATTAGAATGTGCAAAAACAAAGGCACAATCTTGTAACAGTGGGAAGTGATTAAAACGAATGCAAGTTACATTTGTATCTCGTCTTGGCCCACTTATCGCCGTAGCGAGACGCTCTATTTCTGATTTTGTGGCCATTGCCGTAACCTTAGATCACAGTCTGACCACTTTCAACACTCGAGATCTTTCAGCGTATGTTACGGATATTGAGGATGGATTTTGAATGAAACTATAGAGTAACAATCTTGCGGAATAAAATAACTCATGGAACCATAATTAAAACTATATTTTTATTTACATAATAGAAAAGGTGAATAGTTTATGTAAAATTAAAGTTCGTTTATATGTACGTAAGAATAATCCTAAACTCAAACAGGAAATATGAATATTATCAATTGCATATTATTACAGCTAATTTACAAGTTAATATAAAAGTTATTTGTGATCATAAACAAATTTTCATGACGGTTGGTCGTGTGGTGAATATCTTTAAGGGTTGTGCTAAATTATTTTAATTTTGTTAAGTTTAACAAGAATTTTGTCGTAGAAATATTAAATTAAATAAAATCATGAAATTAGTATAAAACTTATAAAAATACTTCCTAAGTTCGCTTAGTTTATAGCCCTCTAATCAGCTAGTATGAAGATATTATTTACATACTATATATTATATATACACTATAACGTAATTTCTTACATGGTTTTAGTTAATTAATAGTGTGAAATAAATCAATAAATTAATTCGACAAGTCTTTAGTTGGCATCTAATATTAATGCATGCACTATATCTTAGTATACTTTTTATACTTATATATTATTTTAATGTTAAAGTGAAAAGTATTAGTCAGTTCAAAAGCCAGTAAATTTTTTTGTGCTTCTATCAAGTCGTAATACAATAAGGTATTGTTTCATCGCTTCGGCTGGAAAGTAATCGTTTCAGAATATCGATAAGATTGCTAATCTCATACGTATAGGTATCAATGTACGGAAATCGTTTAGATATTCAATAAATACTTAATATTTATAGAATACAATCTTTTGATGCTACAGGTCTCGGCCTAATGATCTCATACATCTCACACATTACACTCACAGGTATTTCCGTGGTGAGTGAGTGAGTGGTAAATTAGTAATATCGCTATTAAAAAATAGGGGTTGATGGTAGAAGGGTGAAAATTTATGGTTGTATGTATTTTTAACCCCACATCATAAAAAAATAAAAATAAAAAAATTTGTCCAAAAAATAAAAATTTGAGGTGAACCACCCATATCACTTAGGAGTATAAAAATAGATAACAACCTATTCCCAGACCTACTGAATATACATATAAAATTTCATCAAAATCGGTTAAGCCATTTCGGAGGAGTATGATAACTAAAACTGTGACACGAGAATTTTATATATTAGATTATTATTGTGTGTTAATTTTATATTATACTTATCATCTTAGACTTATAATGATCACACTGCGGTGTCAACGGTTATTTTGATTTGTGAGGTTACAGAAATACAGGACTTGACTTCTGCTAAGAAAATATTAATTTTCCATATACAAGTAGGCGCGGATGCAACATAGCTTTAGGCTTATTAAAAGCTTTTGTAATATTTTAAAAACTGAATCATTAATACAAGCATATCTTCCATACTTATTCAATTCAATTTTGAGTCATGCGCGTAAAAACATTCCCTTGAGTGTCAAAACCATAAACATAACCCTAGTACATTAAGGTTATGGTCAAAACTCATTAACATTAAATAAAAAAAGGAAAAATATGCCCTTTTATTAAATACAACATCTACTGATGTCAATCTCAATCAATTATAAAACCAGATTCCTAAACTGAAGCTTTGAATTGTTTATTATACTAAATAAAAAAAAATTAACAAAAACCCTTTGTCCCTGACCTTTCTTGCAGAATGGCTGCAAGTTCCTTGCTGAAGTCGCTTCCTTGTTTCACGTAGCGACGCAACTCGTCGAAGCCATTTTGTGCCTGAAAAAAAGTTTCGTAATTTTGTAGTTTACGTCTAAAATGGCTAAATAATAGTTGTAGCCCTTAATTATTTTAATTTATTTTACCAAACTTGTGAGAATTGAGTTTTTGAAATAAATAACTAAGATTTCCTTTTAAATAATTGTTAAAATTGATATTCTCATGTAAGTAATAGATTTATCTTCAAACCTAAGTTTTCTTTATCATTTTGACTATTGCGATTTTACACAGTGTTAAATAAATACTCGTAAACGCACGTTTTTTATGTTAACTATAAAAAAATAACAGCACGCAGACAATTTCTGCTAATTACTATCGATTATAAGATTTCTGAAAAAAGAATGGAAAAACTTGATAGTTAAATAAGAGCAAGAAGCTTTTGATTTTTTTTCTTAATATGCTTAATTTGTAGGAATTCAAAATTATATAACAATGGCTAAATACGTGAATCCACTTAATATTCTGATTACGGCAACAATGATGACTGGGTATGGTCAGTTTTGTTGTAATTTTATTACACACCTAACAATAATATGACAGCTTTGGCTGAACCTATCACACGCTACACAGCTGTGGTTTTTATTTTCGACAGGTCAATGGCCCCTTCTTTAAGTGACTTTATTTTAAATACTGAGATTCAAAGTTCATACTACACCATTGTTAATAAGTTATCTCAATATTTAGATAAGTCACAGCTAGACGTGACTAGAAATGACATAAAAATTGTATCTCAAAGATCATTGTGAAGGCCGAATAGCTGTTATAACATTGACTATTACAATTAATTATCAATTAATTAACGACCTAAATTAACCGTAATGTAACATTTTTGGCCGTTCTTATAATAATTCATACGTACGTCTTGTCTCTCGAATCTTAAAGCATATTTTCGAAAAGTAGTAGAAACAAAAAATAACGTGCATATGGGTATTTATGAAATACCCAAATGGTTGAATGTTTTGGTTTTAATAACGTTGGGTGGCATAAAACTGTTAATCATTCAAGAAGCCATGTATGTGTACGAAGTGTGAACAGATTAAATGAGTAGGTACTTGTTTAGTCATGTTGGTAATAACTGAAGTCAAGTCAAGTTAGTCATAATTTTGTGAAGTGAAAAAATTAATCTATAGAGTATTTACAGATGTGATGTTGTACATACGAGTCATTGAACTTCTATTTATCTGTTATCATATACATCAAAAACTCAGATGCACGATGGATCTCTTTCTAAATATAGATCAGCCAATTTACCTTGAATTAACCGGTGGCTTGTTTGACATTTGTCGATATTTCGTGCGCTTTAAAATACGATACGACGAGCATTAAATGGACAAAACAATTAGAGATTCGTAACATCTGATAAGACGAGGGACACCTAATAGAATCAATCCACGCGATTGATCTGTTTCTTCGTTTGTCAATCGAATTTTGCTTTTTAGGGGCAATTTTGTAGTGAATATTTAAAAAGACTCGCAAGGAAAGTTCCGGATTCGATTCGATTGGACAATAGCAACCATCTATGTGATCTGATGTAGGTAAGTTCTGTTGTCGGTATAGAGTCCAAAACATATTTGTATTTTGGACAAAAACAAAGACAATTTATAAACGTAACGGTTGTTTCTCGTGTTGCAGCAATGGCGGATTACTAGTAGTACCTACATAGTAACTTAAGTATTATGTAGTGGTTTCCATCAATCAAAACATAAATCATTTGTATGTATAACTAATAGATCATAATTATAATAGTTGTTGAGGACATGTAAGAATGACAATATCATGCCCACGTAAATTAGAACGACACGACAATTTATTGTAATTATGATATCGGTACAATATTAATAACAAGCCCTATTAGCTATTATAAAATTGCGTACGATGAAGAAAATTATGTAGTATCACTTTACGCATATGAAAAGAAATACTGGGATTATAATTTTTTTAAATACTTACCAATTACACGTACCAATATTTTAAACCTATTATATTATTAGTTATATACTGTATACGAGCAAAATGCCCACGCGTCACTTCAGGAAAACTACGCCTTTCATTATTTTAAATTAATTTATAACTCTTTTATTTATGGACGGATTGCAATGAAACAAACTTTAAATATTAAGTGGCGCTTACTGCAATATAATAGTGAAAACCAGAACGAAATCGGTTCAGCCGTTTTTGAGATTAGCCAGAACAAACGCACAGAAAACGAGATAAATTCTAACAACTATTGTTTTGTGTTTTATTGCGTTAATAAAGGCCCGTAATAATGTTTTTTTCTCATATATCGTTAATGTACAGAAAACGATCAGTTACAATTTTATTATTTACTAATAATAAAATTAGCTAAGCTAGCACTCTAGCTGACCTGGCAAATGTTGTTTTGCCATATAAATTATTAATTATACATACATATATCGCTAATTATAATAATTTTACTAAAAAACAATATCAATCCCTAAACGCAATAGAGTGTACAATATTTTTTGTTATCCCATCTTCAGCTACGAGTAACAAAAACAAACTACTTGCCCACTCGAGAGCATACTGGGTCAGAAGTGGCATAATATTAATCAGTGAATAATCAGTGATAGTGATAATATTAATCAGTTATCGACTTGGGTTGAAAATTAGTGAATTACTAATATCGCTATTAAAAAATAGGGGTTGATGGTAGAAGGGTGAAAATTTAGGGTTGTATGTATTTTTTATTGCCATATCATAAAAAAATAAAATAAAAAATTTGACCACAACATAAAATAAAAATTTGGGGTGGACCACTATTACCTAGGGGTATAAAAAATTGATAACAACCTATTCTCAGACCTACTGAATATACATATAAAATTTCATCAAAATCGGTCAAGTCGTTTCGGAAGAGTATGGTAACTAAAATTGTGACACGAGAATTTTATATATTAGATGGTTGTTGTAGTTCAGAATATTTTAACATCTTTTTTGATCCTTGCATATTATGTATAAATTTGAAAAATAATAATTATTTCCATACATTGTATTGAAACTATCATGTTATGTAAAGTACAAGCAGGTAAAGTAAATACATACATAAAATAACTGGCACTGCAAACTTTCTTGCAGTTTGTTGACATTATTTCCTTACACTTACTTAGAATAAACATATATATAACAAAACATAAATACGTAAAACGATAAATAATACAAAAATATAAAAATTTCTGTTTTTATGTATTCCCGTACCGGGAATCGAACCCGAGCCTCCTGGGTGAAAGCCAGGTATCCTAGCCACTAGACCATACGGGATATGAGAATTGTGCTGAAATTATTTAAGTATTGAAACTTAACACCTTATAAATATTATATAATGTAAATAAAGTGAGAATAATATGAATATAAAATTCATGGTTCTTATAACTATTATTTCCATAGATAATTATTTAGCAATATATATTTTTTTTTGGGTTAAATACGTTTATTTATCATTTTTAAATTTTATATTTCTGTGGTTTACATTACAACAAATACCATATTATTATGGTATATTTATTATTATTTTTATATTACTGTTTACTTCACACCGTTCAGCCATACTGGTTAACGAACAGCTGCTATTCACGTGAATCCTCTTTTGTTCCTTGAAGAGTAATGATATAAAACTTTTTGTTTGAATTAGCTATCTATTAACAGATTTGTTAGTGCATTCGTAGTACGATTGCGCGGAAAGGACAAGGTTGAAGTTATGATTTTCTCCCTTTCAAACACGAACAATTCTTCAGTTCTAATGTACACGTAACTGCGACTGCGCGATTATGAAGGAGATGTAAGCATCATTGCGTCCCTGCTAAGCACATGCACGGTGCCATTAGTATGTTGTTGAATAAGTTCTTGTGAGATATGCATTCCTGGTACATTTGGCCGAGGAAGATCAATACTTTGTAGATGAAAGCGCCGCGCGCATCTTAAAAAAAGAAAAATAAATAAAGAAGATATTCGAGATTTGGACCCCCAAAATTCAAATGCTCTCTTATTTATGGTGAGAGGTACATATTACATTCATGTACAGAAATTGATCACTTAGAATTTTATTATTATTATTATCTATGCTAAATAGACAGATAAGTACACAGTACTGTAACAAGTGTAAGTAAGAAATGTAACCCCTAAATAACTATTATAAAGTTGTTAAATAATTAAAGATATAAATAGATTAACGTCTTATGGTTTCTTTTAATAAACTGAATATAAACATTTATGCACACTACATTTATTCATAGACACACCATAAAGTGTTGCTACAGAAATAATAAATATACTGATATTGGCTACATCGTGTTAAAATAATATTAAGTCGTATTTAATCGCAAAAAACTTTTGAAAATGACATGCGACAGTGCAAATATGGCAGTTAAAAAAGTAGTTTTTCGCATGACCGTATACATTATTTAACATCGATATAATTATTACGATGCTTCGATACCCGGTGATAAAAAAAAGTGATAAAAGTGATGTTGACCTTGTGATAATGTGAGAAGTTAATTTGTAGTTAGAACGATTCGAAATGGTCATTTAACTGATGGTCCTCTACTTTTATTCATAGACAAACGTGGAAAAATAGCGTCAATCTACAGAGTAAATTACAGTACTAAGTACACAGTACTGTAACAAGTGTAAGTAAGAAATGTAACCGCTAAATAACTATTATAAAGTTGTTAAATAATTAAAGTTATTTAAAAATATTCATTAACATTTGTTCCTTAAACTGGAACTGTATTTACTGTCAACTGCATTTACATTTCAATACTCAGATTGTTGTCAACTTTTAAAAACTATCCATATATTGAATAATTTTGAATAAAATCGGCAATCTTGCGTTTATTGCTTTATTATTATAAAAATTAGGAATCTGTTCGTATTTTAAAAATCGGATGCACGATGTCCGATAAATTAAGGTGAGATCGGAATTAAGGAGTTACTTGCCTTGGACTGGCTTTTACGGTAATAAGGATTTCATATATCGAAATATGCCTCTTTGCTTGGGTAGCCATCTCAATATGACTGCCATGTGTGTTGTTGTCAGCTACATATACATTTAGCTAAAATATGTAGGAAGCAGTCTAGAAATTCTGTAGATCACATCGTTATTACATAATCTTAACCGACACATACGATGACGTCTTCGTGTCCGTGACCAGAAATAAGACTAGATAAAGTAGTTTTTTTTATACAAACTAGCATCGACTTGTTATGACTTCGAAATACAGCTGCCACAAATACAAGTGAATAATTAATTATCCATAATTTAATCTGCTTTGCCAGTTACCTTGATGTGCAGATAACAGTAAAACTGAAAGCGATTATCACTATTAACGACATACAACGATCCTTTTCATAATACACTCGTGGACAAAATTAGAGGAACGCAAAAAAAAGGTTTAATATCTCGTGTTATAATTATCGTGCGTACTGGCCACATACATTAATATACTCTATGAAAATAAAAAAAGTTTTGAAATGTTCTTTTTTCGAATTTCATTTTTTCTGATTCAATTCATTCAATTCAATTCATTCAATTTTCTGTCATTATTGCGTAATATTACGTTCTTTCGTACTGCGAAAAAATTTGCGAACTTTTGAATTTGAATGAAAATTTTGGTTTTGTTTAAATTTTTGCCTTGGCTTCCTTATTTATCGTGTAAAGTGTAAATTGTTACTGCTAATAAACTGAAAATGCCAGACCTAAACGCCACTCAAGTTGCCAGGGCTGTTACTTTAATTGAAACTGGGCACACCTACAAACATGTGGCCCAAACGTTACAAGTATCCAAATCTGTGGTACACCGAGTTGTCAAGAGGTATCGGCAGACCGGAGGATATACGAGACTCGCAGGACAGGGTCGTAAACGGAAAACTGTGGCGAGAGATGACCGTTTCCTTGTTAACCGGGTGCTCAGGAACAGGACTTTAACTTCTTCTGAGGTAAGAACGGAGCTCCAAGAAGTTCGAGGGGTTACAGTAAGCACAAAAACTGTGAGAAGAAGACTGAAATCGGCCGGAATATGGCACATGTGCCTGCCAGAGGCCCCCTTCTTACAACATGCCATCGAGTAGCTAGACTTAATTTTGCTCGCAATCACGATAATTGGAATGACGACGCTTGGAGTCAGGTTCTATTCACTGATGAATCCAGATTTTGCCTGAAACCAGATGATGGAAGGTTGAAAGTGTGGAGACGCTCGGGAGAGCGTTATGCTCAGTTCAACATCATTGGTAAAGAGGCATATGGTGGAGGGCCAGTTATGGTATGGGGAGGTATTTGTATGGGGACAAATAGTAAAATAAAAATAATTGTTTTTTATTTCCACCAGGCCAGCTATGCTACCAAGGTCAATCCAAACCACGTTACTACAAACTCACTTAGTACAAACTCATTTGTAAAGAAACATTATGTTTTTCGAGGTAAAGCAATGGTGGTTTACTCGTCAGATATTTTTTTTGGTCATTCTAAAATGTATCGTTCTACACGCTGCCATTTAAATACTAAGTCCTCTAAAACTCGTTCCGAGTACAGAACGTCTTTCTACGAGCGCAAATTTGCGAGCATTAACTTAAATTAATATCTTCGTAATAGCTACAATATAGAATTATATATCGACCGCTTAATTCATTTACTCGCTAGTATTTAGAAGGTTTCTTGCTTAATTTGTCAGAACTTCATTTAATATTTCATATGATTTTTGTTTATCATGAAAATTTTGCAATATTTAAACAACTATCAGTTCTGCGTAGGCAATGGTAAGGGTAAAAACTAATCAAATATATCAAGTAACCTCTATCTTTTTATTTTTTTTCGACCGTTATTTTAATACGACCCACATATTCTTATATGTATGCGGCAATTATTTTTATTTAGGAATATATAAATATTGCTAGTGAAGTTACAATAGTACCGAGTCAACCATGCTAGGTCTGCTGTAGTTCTTACAGCTCTTTTTAAGTCAACACCAAGCTTGACTTAATTTTAACTTGCTATGTAGTGTCTCGTGCATTTTTAAAATTTACGATGATTCAAAAATGTTTGATTTGCTTTGTCGATAAGATAATTCATATTTTGACACCAATGACATCGTTATAAAATATGTAAAACACCAAAAATTAAATTCCTGAAGAAGAGTCTTATTACCAAATACGATATTATGTTATTTAATCTGAGGACCTATTCAAAATAAAAGTTTTATCTAGAATAACATAAATCATAGAGTACTAAGTACGTACATTATTTTGAATGCATAAGGGAAAATCTGATTATTATGATATGATAGGTTTGCGCGATTAATAGCAATAACAAGTAACATAATTATATCATAATAGATATTCACGCGTGTTACTAAAAATCTTTGTCTGCAGATCACGCGCGGAACGGTATCCATCGACGGATTAAATGTTATTGCTATTACACAGAGTAGGAGGTATGATTCAAATTAAAACTTTCTTTAAATCGTAACTTTTATTCTGTTCAAAAGCTATCTAATAAGTTCGAATGTAAAGTCTAATTTGCGTTAATAGCGATTGAGAGTTAGGACTATATCAAAAATGTTGCGTTAGGAATTGAATGGAAACGAACCCGTACGCATTTCCGCCCGCCAGGGAAGCGTGCGCACAGCCATTAATAAATATAATAGATTACAGTAAGTACCTAAAAATTCCTTACAATTCTAAATAATTATGAATAACCATACGTATTTACTCTAGTTTTCCCTTTTATCTGGAAAAGACAACGTGATAATTGAATAAAATAATAATGTAATGTAGTCCTATAGATACGGTTCCTTACCGTTCAGAACCTAGCCCGTATAGGACGACCTCGTACCTACTCTAACGATTGAAGTTTATAACTACGCGATAATTCTGTAATCTCACCAATTAAAGTTATAACTGATGTCGCGGAAACATCATTACAAAAATAAACAGTAGGGTTGTATACATAGATTTTTACAATTAATAAACTAACTTAAAATATTTATTAGACTTAAAGTGACCATAATACTCAATACTATTATTAAATAATCTCTCCGCGAAATCACCTGTTATCTTGTTCTATGAGATTACAATGTTATTGCATTGAAATGGAATCGCTCCATTTGTTTCCCACTTGTTCGGTAAATATTCAAAAATTTAAAAATGTACGAAGGAATTAGAATTATATCAAATTCCCAATGGTCATATCTTATTTGTGTGTTTGTTTATCTTAGTTGTGTGTGTTGTGTTATCGTGAAGTCTACATTGACATCGTTAAAAAGCTGCTGTCTGCAATTTTAGTAGGTGCTTACTAGTAAATCACGTTTTTAATACATTTACTGACACGGTAGTTCTGCGGTGTCGACGATTTCTCCCTTCTCGTTTCTTAGTGTTTTCTCCGAACGTCAACCGCTAGTGTTTTTCTAAACATTTTTTATATAACAAAAGTGTTCGAAACTAACAGATTGATGTAACACAGAGATCATATAGTGTGTTCAAACCATAACGAGAAGAAATGTTTAAAAGGTGTAACTTTGAATGAAGGAAATAAAAATGAAACGCATAATTTATACTAACTGGATAACACTACAAACCAATCCAACTGTGGAGTAGAAATTAAATTATAATTAATAATTATTTTTATACAATCATATTGCTATATATTGCAGTTCCACCAAACAACAAGATGATAGACCGTGGTATCACTGCACTGTACTCCACCACCAAGACCACGTGCAATACGTGTTATAGTAAACCGACATCAGACTTACATTTATATTACATGTTTGTATATTTATCGGGGATTTTATGGAGCTCCATAACCGTAACCGAATCCGATAAAAAAGTTTCCGATAATTTTAGATAGAGGCAGACCCTAAATCAGGAACGTTATGACTGGTTTACCGAGCCAATACATTAGCCACGTTGTTTTCATCTTAGACAGTTTTTATTATTTAATTTGTTTTTTCTGTCATTATAATATCACATAATACCTGGAAACAAAGTCTAACTTTGTAAATACATTATATTTTTGTTCCAAGTCGTAAATCATCTAATATCCGTAACCGAAATTATCCGAAACAATCGGATAACCCGAAGTAATTTCATATCCATATCCGTAACCGAAACCGGTAAAATATTATGCATATATCCTTATCCGTATCTATATCCGGAATTTCATATCCATAACATCCCTAATATTTATATAACTTGTTTACTATAAACAAAATAAAGTCTTCAAAGTTATGCATTTAATTCTTTAATACACTAGAGATTTAATCGCGACTAAACCGGAATTGTTTGCTCATTAGGTACTGTTATATTATGGGACCTACTTACATTTTGTAGCCACTGATTGCGAACTATTTTGTAATGTAACCTTTTCTATCATTACTTCATAAACAAATGCCGATGTAACGGCACAATTAGGTCTACCAAGATTTAATATCACTTATTACTTCGACGTCCATTTACTTAAAGTTGAGATCGAATGAATTTTACGTATGCTTTTGAATGGGATTTATTAAGCAGTGATTGCCACTAAGGTATTAATGAGATGCTGCAACTGTTTTGCAAGTATTTATGGCGGAGTAACAGTGGGCCAATGTTCAACGACAATATATTTTTCTTGCGCCAATCACAATAATAACAATGAACTTTCAAATAATATTGGGTAAATGCAGACTGACAATATGTTTCGTGGTACGAGTACGATTGTTGTCCATTGACTTCGCGGTAATTTCGATTCAATATCTATTGTATTTTACTACTCGTGTATGTATAATATAACATTTTTAAATATTCTACGAGAATTCAAATAGGCGTATGTTTTTAAATTTCATAGTGATTATGTTGTAACTCTAAATAATGGATAATTTAGTATGTATTGTGATTGTATTTGCTTGTGCAAGTTTTATAGTGATCGTTCATGGACACGTTCATAATGTCTAGTAAAATGTTTACCAAGGACGTTTGATTGTCGGGTGTTATAAATTACCCAAATAATAGCGCACTGTTTTCCAAATTCCTTTCACTTATCGTGTAAACATAGCATTAGCTCAATTAAGAAAAAAAAACTTTCACTGAGCCACAAATCTATTGTAATTATCTTGGGAACGATAATGGATTTAATTGTCTTTTTGTTACGTCTACAATGCATCATCATTTCATATCGTAATGCGATGTGAAGTAAGTGAGCAAATACGTGACTCAAACCATCTGCATTGCTACATTGTGTTTAACTCTTGTTGTTGTAAAAAATCATGCAACATAATGTTATTAGTTGTTATATTTAAAAAATAAAACGTAGATTCAAAAAAATTATACATTTCAATTTACATAACATATGGCAATTAATAGTTCACACCGATGTTTACTCGTAACTTGGACTTTATTAAAATTAATAATAAATAAACGCTCACATACTCAACGCAAACGTCAAAATGACATTGCCAGTGCGAATTATTCACACGGGTTTATTAAATTCCTATTATTAGGTTACACACTATCTACATATATGTACGCACCCTTAGAATGAAAGGGACTTAACTCAAAAATTGCAATTTATGGGAAATGACGAAGAAAGTTTTCAAAAATGAATGTCTTGAGTAAATTTAAAGAGACTGATGTATGAGGTTTTCCCTTTTTCCCTTTCTCACTCATAATTCGGGGTCTTTTTCACCATGGGGTTTTAGAGTAGGCTTTTTTAAGTAAATTTATAGTAAAATCTGGAATTTTGAGTTAAGTCACTTTCATTCTAGAGGTGCGTATCTTGTACGAATTTTCAATAATAAAAAAAAATATATATTCATCCAAATTGAAATCCAATCCAAGTTTAAAATATTTTTTTTAGAGTTGTGTAGTGGATGACACTTGATGTTAATCCAGTTTTATTCAAATATTAATTCATAAATTATATTTAACTAATTAATTTTAGTTTTATATAGAAGGAAAAATTCTCTTATGTGAGGTATTTAGCAGGATATAAATGTATTTACATATGTTTATTAATTATAATTATTTAATAAAAGTAGGTATTGACTTTATATTTTTTTTATATTACGTGTACTGTATTAACAAAATGTTTTTTTGGGATAAAAGCACTGAGAAATAGGTTGAGGCTCAATAAAAGTTATTAAATATAGTACGAGAAAATACCAAGCCAAAGTATAATTACTAATCATGAGATGTGAAAGTCGTAAGTGTAATGATGATTGTCAAGAGACTATTTTTAGATGTTACGATGGTTGTACTTTTTATATCTATCATTTCATCGCGTAATCATACCGTAGTACTTGTAATCATATACCAAAAGCATGAGTATAAATTATTAGTTTACCAGTAAGCTATTAAGAATTTACTTCCTTATTTAGTACGTAAAATATGGTATAATTGACGAAAACGTTTAAATGTTCACAAACTATTGAAACTGGAATCACCTATTAACTATCATAATCTCCTATTTCTCTAGACTTTATAAAATACATACTTTAAATCATATTATATAGTCTTTGTGCTAACATTCCAATAATAAAATATTCCAACCTGTAATTGTCTTTTGGTACTGCCTATTACAGTGCGACAGCAAACCTCCAGATCTTTTTGTATACCGTTAGCAAAACTTTTGTGAGTATATAATATCTTACGTCTTAAACGTAAGATTAAAAAAAAACCTCCAAATCTTATGACCTTATTAATCTTGACAAGTTTTTAATCATTTTCTTTTACCTTTATAATTCAATTCTCCTTTATTGGGATATAGATACACAAACTGATAACCTAGTTGTATAGTTAAATAAAATAAATAAACAAATTAAAGTTAGTGGCCGATAAACCATGCCGGAGACCTTCTGATGGCGGCATATTTTTTCCGACATTCGAGTTACCCAATAAGCGGACGCGTCATTCACTCTGAGATAGGCTGATGTTTTTTTTAAAACTGCTGAAACAGATTCCACGGTGATTAGTAGGTAAATAGTAAATCTAACTCTTCAACAATTCATCTTAGAGTACCGCGGTGGAATTTTCTTTACCTTCGAATGGTCTCCGTGGCTTCAATACCACGAGCAACTTGCGGTGCGGTAGACTGATTTGCCAAATTCTAAATACACTTTAACGTTTATGCCAATTTTACGGAAAATTTTCAGGCATTTCTTCGTAATGTTCTCTTTCACCGTTGTATATATCATCGATTTCTATATATATCGTACATTATGCCTTTTAACAGCGTGGAACTCTGTTTTCTAAATTAAAAACTTAACCTGTGGTGCAGGCGTAATTATCATGAGGTGGGTTAAATTCTAATTTATGTATTACATATTATACCACGGTAAATAGACAAACCGGTTGAACCTACGAAATACAAGGTAGCTAGCTTCTAACTGCCAAAAATGATGACGTGTCGTGAGCGTTAAATTAGTGGACATTAGCGAGTATAATTTTATCCGACCGCGTCGAAGGTCAATGAAGACAAGAGTACAAATAACCAAAATAATAATGGCCAACCGACAATAAAGATCTATTAATAGATATGTGAGTATAATAATATGATTTTTTAAGTGATAATAAACCATTGAATAGTTAACTTTAAATTTCTTATTGGACGAGCGACATTGATGAGGCGGTTAGTATTAAGAGAGATAGATGTCAATGTCTGTTGTGACGAAGGCAGTTAGAGAAAATTAGGTATAACATACTTGTAAAGAACACATGCTCATTTGGTACACGTTCTGCAATGTGTGTGTAATGTGCATATATTTTGTTTTAAAATATAACTTTAATTTAAGCGACACGTCTCTTCGTCGTCCGAATAAAATATATTATATTGAGCGAATAACAATATTATTTCGCTTAACTCGTTCGGCAGTTGCTCAATCACTAAAAGAAGCAACAACGATTACAATATTTTTATACAAAGTTGTCGTTCTAGTTTATTGTGTTTATTTTGTCAAGATAATGCATCACAGCTTTGTTAGGATTCGATCGTGTGTCGTGCAGCGAAACGAACCTGTAGTTATTTAATATAACTATTATTCACTCACCCAATAGTTATCTTTGAACACTTGATTGTTGGAAGAACGGAGGTTGATCATTTCTTCGAGAGTGTTCTGCCAGCGATCCATGCCAGCAGCTATTTTATTAGAGACGTTTTCGCGGTTCATGGCGTCCGCAGCGCCCTCCTCCTGGGACGCATTACCAACAGTCGACTCTTTACTGCTGCTACTACTGAAGGTCCTGTAAAAAAATGAATCAATATTAACTAGGTACTCTCACACAGAGGTAGGCGATTAATTAACGTATCATTGTACAGCCCAAGTCGCAGTATTCGCAAACGCAATTTTGATGTATTTTTTTTAAAAACTACTACATAAGGGATATAGCATTTCTGCGATAATTTTTAAAAGAAATAATCCAAAGTAATAAAAAAAATGTAACGACAAAATAATCTAACGTGAATATCACGGTTTGGGTAAAATAATAAATTTAGTAAATATGGCTACATTTGTGCTTATTAATTGACGAGTACCCACATTCGGATGTGTATTAAAAGTGAAGCCATTTAATAGTAATTCATATATTTTTTACGCAAAAACGGCAACTTTTCCGTGCGCACAAGGTCACGCACAAATGCTCATACATATATACCTACTAATAATAAAATTCTAACTGATCGATTTCTGTACATGAATAATATACGAAAAAAAATAATATTACGGGTCTTTATTAACGCAATAGAACCCAAAACAATAGTTATTAGAATTTTTGTCTGTTTGTCTGTGCGTTTGTTCCCGTTAATCTCAGAAACAGCTTAACCGATTTCGTTCTGGATTTCAATAATGTATTGCAATAAGAGTCATTTAAAATTAAAAGTTTGTTTCATTGCAATTCATCCATAAATAAAAAAGCTATGAATTAATACATGTATTTCTAATTCACAGAATGAGAAAAACCCAGACGAATTCAGATGCTATCTTTAAGCGTAAAGTAGTTTTTCCGAAGCGAAGCGAAACGAGGGCATTTGCTAGTCTATCATAAATATTTAAACAATAATAAAAATCGGGATCGTTAGCGTAATAGACTCAATACCCCAAGTAATAAATAAGATTCACATACACTACCGGTCAAAAGTTTGAGACAACTATAAAAAAATTAAGAAAACAACTAAAAGTCAACATATTTAAATCATTATGAAATACAGTTTTTATTTCCATGTTATACACAATATTTAAAATTAAAATATTACGAATACAAAAGATAATACTAAATTACTAAAGAAAATACAAACAAGAGAGTTTACACAGACTTTTCATCAAAATATCCTCCTTTGCATTTTATTATTTGTTTTACCAATCTTGGCATGCGAGCAATTAACTTATTTATTGTCTCTTGCGAGATATTCTTCCAGCTGTCTTCTAAGGCATTCCACATGGCCTGCTGTGAAGAAGGACATTGTTCCCGAACGTTTCGGTCAAGTTCTTCCCACAAAAGCCCTATGGGGTTAAGATCGGGACTTTGGGGTGGCCATGTCATGTTTTCCAACACTTTTTCTGACTGTTTCTCGTCTAAAAAGCCCCTACATAATTTTGAACTATGCTTTGGATCATTATCTTGTTGGAAAATAAATCCTTTGCCGATTAACTTTAGTCCGGAGGGAATAGCATTTTTCTCCAAAATTACTTTATACTCCTCCTTTTTCATAATTCCTTTAATTTG
The DNA here is from genome assembly GCA_003671415.1 of Megathymus violae. Lineage (NCBI taxonomy): Eukaryota > Metazoa > Arthropoda > Insecta > Lepidoptera > Hesperiidae > Megathymus > Megathymus violae. The sequence continues at coordinate 280,153 of PDGT01000004.1, read as the reverse complement.
GACCAGATTTCCAGTCCCATAGCCTGAGAAACAACCCCAGACCATAACATATCCGCCACCATGCTTGACAGTCGGGACTACACACTGTGGCATCATCTTTTCTTCGGCGGAACGTCGAACGAAAATTCTTCTTTTTGAACCAAATATTTCAAATTTAGATTCGTCACTCCAAAGTACTTTTTTGAAATCTTCTTCGGGCCAGTCTCGATGGGCTAGGGCCCACTGCAACCGTTTTTTCTTATTCTGCTGTTTTAGAAGAGGTTTTCGAACAGCAACGCGACCATACAACTTGGCGTCTCGCAATCGTCTTTTCACTGTAGACACTGACACAGGTTTTTCCCGAGATTTGTTGACTTCAACGCGGATTTCTGGGGCTGTTAGGCGTCTGTTTCGCTTGCTGGTTAACACAATAAATTTGTCTTCACTAGAAGTCGTAGCTCTTGGTCTCCCGGAGCGTGGACGATCTTGATTACTGCCAGTTTGTTTGTACCGCACAATAGTGCGATGAACACAAGTCATTGATAACTTGAGTTGAGATGCAATCTCACGTTCAGATTTGCCTTCATTATGGAGAACAACGATGGCAGATCGCGTTTCGATACTAATTTCGCAAACTTTTCCCATTTTAGAGACGTCTTGACTGTAGGAATCACAAAATCAGACTAACAGCGGATATTCGTAGATAACCATGAAAATATCGGGTTAAAATAAACTTAAAAACATATTTTAAAAATATAGAACAATCGCATTGTAAGATGATGTAAAAAAAAACGAAGTGTCAGCTGCGGTAATGAGGTAATAAAATTTTTACAATCGATTATCGGACTAGCTCTTCTTCGGCTCACATTGCAGTTTGGAAACAATGCTGGTTTATGGCCCTTTCCTTGGCTTATATACAAAAGAATTAGCTTTTAGGCAATCTTTAAAAACAATAGAATATGCAGGTGTGCAGATTACTTTTTATCACCAATATTTTAAGAATATTTACTAATAACAAAAATCTTTTATTAGTGGTCTCAAACTTTTGACCGGTAGTGTATAACTGACAATAAAAAAAATTTAAAACGGCTAATACAAAAAACAGAAAAAAATCGGTTGTCTTAGTCACGATAATAATGCAGTAGTAGAGATGAGGTCACAAATATTTATAATCCAAATAACAGCTTATTAAACTCTGAATTTGGTAGAGGTCGAGGATTAGATGAGTTCTTAGGTCCATCCTCGAGAGTTGTCCACGCCGGTAGCGCGCGTGCTGCAGTCAAACACAACCAAACTGTAGCGCGAATAAGCTTTCTTATTATATATTATATATTCAATAATATGTATTCAGATACTCATGAATCATCCAGTGCCATATAATATTCGATTTCGGCTGTCAAACATTTAATTTTAGTATTAATTTTATCAGAATCACTATGTGACATTGATAAATACTACGTTGTTTTAACTTTTATTAAAAAGATAATTGTTTTATATAAAATAAATGTCACAAATAAATAAGATAATGACATAGGTACTAATAATAACACTTCAACGGAGCCGTTTTTGTACGTATAATAATTTTATAGAGTATTTAATGTAGGTGGGGTTTGTTATCAAATCGATATTATAAGCCAAAACATAATTAAATTTTAGAATTTTTGACAGTCTGCATAAAACCATCACACGGAAACCGCTGTAGATTTAGACGATACTTGCATGATATAATTTGGAAGCTAAATTACCCAAGGAACTTTTCTAATTATCATTATTCCGTTTGTTTCCACGGAATTTGAGTTTAATTGCTCAAAAATTATGCTGAATCCGTTCTAATTAAGTTTCCATACTGGTCATAGGCCAACATATCTCTCTGTGTCATTGGCTGGTTTCATAGAATTTTCAATATATATATATATATATATATAATTTACAAATAAGAGTGATGTTTTCAGTGTTAAAGAATGATTTAGAATTGGAAATCATTTGCAATGTTACGCTCATGATACAATATAATTTTTTAGTATAACAATAAAATTTTAGTACAAACAGGAAAAACTTAGAAAAGATTTATGCATCGTATTTTTCACGCATTATTAGAGTTACATGGATGAGCTGTCTTATATTGACCCGAGTATAAAGCCAAGGAACTACTAATATGTATAAAGTAATATATTTAACTTGACGTAAAAGAAGTCAAGAGTTGTTGAAAATCGTGACTGTCCCAGAAACAGCTCGAATGCGGATGAGATTTACTAATAAAATATAATTACCTGCTACAATAACACGGTTCTTATAGCATTTTAATTGTTTTCCGAAACAGTTCACCATTGAAGTATACTTAAGTAACGTCGTCATTGGTAAAAATAAAAAGAAACTATATTAAGGTCGATTTCAATATGTTAAAATTTCGTTTAATCTGAAGTTATTTATTGTTTCTTTTCTTTCGTACACGATATACCCTCGGAATAACACAGCAATTTTATGTCTAGAAATGTAATCTTGTTCATTGAAACGCAAAAATGCATTTATTCATACTCATATTATAGTATAGTATGTATGTAGGTAGCATCTAGTGAGGTATTGAAACCGACCGTAAGTTACGGTAATTCCAGTAAACACATAATAGTTACTGCGAGTTATTTTATCATTGTTTCTAACGGAATATCTAGCACTTTTTGGTGACTCGTACTCCGCCATTGTTTTCTAGTTATGGACAGTTGGCGGCAGCGTTTATTCTTCTGTCGGGAACTAATCGAACGGTATCACTTGGAATCAAAATATTTGAATAATTGGATAGTTAATAAAATAATTTTACTTTTACTTTTTTTACCCAATATCACAGAAGAATTCTCAAATCATAATACCACGTCTTCCCAACCCCACACCTATCAGCTAGTAGGACCGACGGATAATTCAATTTTAAATAAAGTAGCATCTTTTATATGCGGTATTAAGTTCATCTAGTCCGATGAGTAAGCTGTTACACTTTTACTGGACGTGAATCATTTGCAGTTTCCGTATACCTAATACTTTCGGATTATTTCTAAATTATAGGGGACACGTGCATAAGAAGTTACCAAACATTCAGTCTTGTCTAGGATAAAAATTAAGAACACTCGTACAATGCTAAAACCTAAAAATAAAGTGAAATTTTGTGAGAATAAACACTAAAGAGATAGCAGCATGTGGAATGGATGGAGAATTTTGATGGCTTAATAAGGTATATATGTACAAGGCTAGATGTTAACTCATTGAAGCAATATGACTTACGATTACTAATTAATACTCGTACCAGCAATAGAGTCATATTCTTTCTTTCATACTTAGTTAGTTAATTAATTAATTTTATAAAAAACATGCATTTGAAAAAAAAAGTAAAAAAAAATATCTAAGCTACCTTAACTACAGATTTAATGGATTAAGTGATTATAATAGTTAACGCTTAATTTAATAAGTTGTATTATACTAATACATAATTAATTAAACATTCTAATATTCTTAAAATTAACAGCGACAATATCAACAAGTAACAATATAAATTTGCTATATTCAAATGCGCCTGGTAAATAAAAATGGTAAAACTTTACGTTGTGTAATAAAGTCTTAGCACACTTAAACGATAAAATGGTCACCGTCCACAATAGTCACGGCGCTCATATTTCCAGCGTTGGAGCGTATTTCCGTCGCAGTGCAGCTCAGTTGGTGGTCTTTACAAAATTAACGGGCCACAGGGAAAGTTATTTTTAATTTGTTTACAGATCAGCATTAATTGGGTGATGTTTAAACATTTCATACTACACATTGAAGTTAAGAGGAACCAGATTCACCAATATCCAAAATGAATTGTATAATAACGAATATAAACCAAAACGGTCCCTTCTCTGAATACAAAAAAACTAAACCGATAACAGCCCAAGTTCAACTTCTGAAATTGTAACCGCAACCTATACAATTGTCATTCGATTTCATTAGGCATTTTATAAATACATTGTTAATCACTATTCGATCTACCTACACCGTTCTATGTTAACCATACCTGTAATAGCCATTGGTAACAATCGGATGAAAATCCATACGGTATCTGAGTTTATACTTTAAGACTGTATATCTGACAAAGACGGTTCAATACTATAATAGTCGACTGTACCCGTTTAAGTTACTTATACCTTACCTAATATAGATCAAGGATGCTATTTAAATTATCCCGTATTTTTAATATCTTTTTTTAAATATAAACCTTGGAAACATTACTACAACATTTAAATAATCACTAAAATACTTTTCACTTATAAAGCCGCTGCTTTATTTTGACGAATATTAAAATATTAGCAATGTCAAAATAATTTTTTTAGTCCATTTGTTATCTGAGCGTTGTGGTATTGAGTGATGACTGCCTGTGGTAATTTATGCAACGCGTTCAATTGCACCATTCGACATTACTGATGTTACACAGACATTAAGATTAGTGTCGGAAAAATAAGGATGCATCTAATTTTAATTATATAAGGTGAAGATTGCATTGATAACCAGCTGGATGATTTGGCAAATGAAATTAGTTTTAATGTTGATAACAACAAACACGTTAGCTTGTTTCGTAAGTCCGACGGTGCTTGATAAATGGTCTAATGATAAATTAATGATCAAATTGGTCGGTTCAAGGTCAATGCGCTCCTTGATAGCGCTCAGTGGCGATCGCTAAAATCTTCAGATTGTAATTGTAGATTGCGTTCGCGTGGTTGGCGTGATATCGACTAGTTAACCTACCCAGTTTCTACCCGAGAGAAACGTAACAGTGTTCTAGGAAACGGAATTAAAATTTAATATCTCAGTTCGCAAAACAGCTGTGCGAGACGCCCGATGCATGACATGGTGTCTGCAAATTCTAACGTAACTTGCTTAAACCTTGAATTTGGTAAAAAGGATGTTGGGGCCAGAGGGGAAGAGCATATAAGATATTCTATCTCTGTTATTAAAAGCAATTAATGTATTTTTGTTACACCAAATTTTCGTTTAGACTGCTTAGAGTATTATACGCAAATGTGGTCCACGTATACTGAACAGAGTTAAAATATTGCGCATTGTACTTGTGCGGTGTGCACAGTGCATCTACATAACGTACACTGCAACTTTAGTAGGGCCTTTTACCTCAATGAGATTTGAAATCTATGAATTTATTCGCCGGGCTTGATGCGATATTTGAAATTATAAAAAAAAAAACAATATATTTTCAATTAAAACCATATTTTAATTAGACAATATTTTTGTCTAGATTCCTTTTGTAACTATTGAATATGTTATTGTATTTCCAAGGTACTTAAATTATAACTAGCCATTGTCGTACGTAAAAACAGTTTGTCGCAAAACTTTCTGCATGGCTTGGTATAGTTGCCACTAGCCATTATATTTTTTATTCTTTTTTTAAACGACTTCGACTTTCGAAACACGAAAATTACAGAGATGTATGTACCTACTTTGTCAGATAGTGACATTAACTTATCCATCTCTTATTTGGTTAGGCGGAAGTATAGACCGTTAAACGTTACAGTAAACGCTACCTATTTCGTTTCTTCATTTATCATTAATCGTTTTTCAATTACGAATAGAAATGAACAAAATTTTTTATTGCAGCGTCGATGTTTTGAAATACTAATTTTCGATTAATTATTAACCAAGAGGGTAGTTACTATTTCAAAGGCTTTAGTTGCTGCGAAAACAATTTGAAGAGAACATTTAAAAGCATGTACGTAACTTAATTAAATTATATTAAATTAAATTAACTTAATTATTCAATATATGAAAACAAAATATTTGAATCTCTATATTCGTTTGCAGAGGTTACTTTTTTAGCTCACTCACAGGTTGTTTAATAAGTAGCAGGAACCTGTTTGTTGATTTGAAGGTTGATCTTCTACACAGCTGACTTTAGTTAGAATCTTACGCGCACCTTTTTTCTCAAACAAAAGATAACACCGTGAATCAACTTGGGAACTTTACAGTTCTTTATAGTGATTTTAAAGAAGCGTGAAGTCTACCTATCCTCACTTGGCAAATATAACGGACGACGGGCTCAACTATAACATAGTATTATCGAATGAGACATAACCGGAGCCAGAGTAGAATACTATTATGACTTATAATGAGTCATAGTGAGTAGAAATTATTCACAATGTGGTGTAATTATCCACAGATTGTTTATTAAGTATATCTTTTTAACATCCACATATCGCAAAGATGCCATGTGACATTTTCTATCTATCATAGCCTATTGTCAGGTACTAATTTATGGAACGTCTAGATTAGTGTAATGTCTGAGGAGGGCAGTTTACGCTAATACCTTTAGCCCGGACGTGGCTACAGGCTCAATTATCAAACTGTCGCAAGCGAGGTGTAGCTGTTTTGCTGTTACTCTCGTGTCATGTAAATAAATGCATAAAAATTTTCAACCTTAAATACGTTTGTTACCCTTTGTAATATATACCAAACTTGTTTTTATTACATGAAACAAGCTATAGGAACGATACTGAACGCAAATTATATTTTTATGGTGTAGCTGTATTACATATACGTCTATCATAAGACCATGACGAATTAAGAGTATTATGACGCTGAAATCTTTTATTAATCACGCAGCTCATTGCGTACTCTGCCCGACGACTGTAGACGGCGTCTGTAGAAATACTCTGTGTTTTATAGGTACATTGAGAACGAAATAAAATTACTGTACTTCTGCTGCATTATTACACTGGGTCAGCAATCGGTATCTTACTGTAGTATTGTCATGCAGTGTATGCAAATATACTAAGCTACACATCCTAATTATTGTCAGTTCTACGAATAAACAACAGCTAAGAATACACTGTCACAAAAAGTAGTTAACAGTAGGTGGTCTTTTGTTTTCTTTATCTTCCACTTCTTTAACTATGTATACATTATCCATTATATACTTCGATTTTACAATGATATCACATTATTAGAACTAGATTATCGCCTTTAATCTTTGCGAAGAGCCGATAGTGTCTAGACATCGACGGCGGTTAAAGATAGGTCTAGGGTTGAACAAAGTAGATAAAAGAAAAATTAATAATTATTATACATTCAATATTTAAATATTATTATCCATATATCTTTAAGATAGGTGACGATAGAACCGTTTTGATCTATCACACGTCTATCACAAAGCGATGGTCTTAGACAGCTTAGGATACAAAACATGAATGGATGTCTAAACTTGCATTGGTATTTAAGTTAATTGACGCCGATTTGCAGAAAACTATTAACATTTTTATTACTGGACCTTACAATCACGACTGACTTGCATAATCTCCACTACAGTCTACCTTAAACGTCACCCACGTTAAGAAGATAACTTAAAATGAGAGTCTGAGCACAGACTTAATATAACAAGGTAAATGAATAACTGAAAAGATATCTATGAAATAAGACCTGAATACTAAAAGACTAAATGGATATAAAAAAAGTCCATTGAAATGTTTAGGTATTGGTATCAGCCCTATACAATGTCTATCGAATTTCACACGACGATGTTAGCGATTGGGGGTTCTTCTTTCTACCTTTCAACCAGCTCTGCACCTTACTATTGCTTTGTCTATACTGTTGTAATTATCTTATCTGTGAGTTCGTATTCCTACTGTGATTATCTGTATTTAATAAGAATATCATAAGCCACAATTTATAAAGCACACGCTGCATTTATTTCCTCTCAAAATAGAGCTAGCGAGTAAGATTTAGTTTGCTTTGTGCTGTATAAGCGTTAATTTTTATAGTAACTTTATACAAAATGGTTGATGATAATGTGGGTAGACATTACCTTACATTGTATGTTATTTTATAATATGATTATCCTCAGTGCTCTTTCGAAAGTGAAATAAAAGTGTAGTAAAACTTTTTGTAACGTACACCTTTGATCGTTTGTTAACTTTCGACACTTGGGCTGGCCACTAACCTCTCCACCGATAACCTGCGCTGTAGCAGTATCATGCATTACGATCAAAGCCTACTAAATGAGGAAGACAGAAATGTGTCCAACTGTGGCAGTGTATTCAGTTCAAAATATATGTAACAGGATTAGCGATAACTACCAGCATTTTTAATACTTATGAAAGTTCAGTTTGAGGTTTTTCAGTTTTTCAATGTTTAAACATTTAATTTGAGTAATTTGTAGATTAGAACATAGATTCTTGTGAAATTGTTTAAAAATCAAATTACACGAAGTTCTATTAGTTAGCTTTAAAGGGCTCTTAACTTAAATGATTCTTACCTATTAACAATTACTGGTGTTGAAACGGCCTTAGATAATTGTTGATGAAATGCATTGTCGGCCGCTGTCCGTTATATAACAGACGCGATTAGAAACTACATAAAGGTGCTACCGATACTTGCGGCTTTCAATTGTATATCGGGCAATACCTATATTAGTAGCAATAATCACTACAAAACTTTCGTTTTGTACAACCAAAAAATTCACGTTTGTATAAATTCATACTTGTCATTATTATTGCATTATACCAAAGTAAATTTATTTTATACAAGTTGACCCAACATACGTTGTCCTGTATAATTTGCAATAAATTAGCGTCAAAAAAGTTATTTCGTTCATTGCAATAATTGGTGATACGGTGATACGGTCTATCGTGGTTTTATTGTTTTGCGCGTAAATACATCCATGCGCGTACATACAGCTGATGGTTATCCGACACAATAAATACAATTGATTTTCAAGGTTAATCTCGTATATAAAACATTAATTGTCTATTTCAGTCATTAATTAATTATTTTACTATTATTCATTTGAAAATGGACATATAAATACGATATTGTTTTTATTTATTACAAAAACTAACTTATTTAATTCAATGATTGAACTTACAACACAGCTATAGGATCTAACTTTATGCATTGATTGGATTTGATAGTGCTTCGATGGATATGGAAAAGATGTCTTCGAGTCTATGGAATTAGCCTTTTTCAATAGCAACTCGATGATAATGATGATGACCTACGTACGGAAATATCTGTTATCAGTACCGAGGGTCTCCCGTTCTGGATTATTTTTTGAAAAAACGGTTTCCCCTATTCCTTGGCTAATATCGTGAAGGTGATCTCTTTGGTATCATGAAAGTCCATGGGCGACGGCGCTATTTGCCATCCGGTGGGTTCTCTGTTCGTTTTTGGCTTATCTAATGAATGATTTCTTTTCTTTTCCAGAAATTAAATCTACAAAAAAATAAAATCTTCTGGTTTAAATTTCCTTAAGAGGCGCTTACTTAACACGAACGTGCCTAGTGAATATTGCAAGTAGTTTTCTACTTCTTTTTCTTTCAATTACGTGATTATTCCGATATCTTCTGTTAATCTAAATTTCGAAAACAAACCTTTGTTAAACATTCAGTTTTTAATGAAATGAAAAATCAATTAATATCATAATAAATAGTGTATTCTAAAGCACTCCATATTTTTTCTTTATCAATGAACTGTGCGGTGAAAATTTTAAATTAAATCCATAAAGTTAACAGTACGCAAATATAAAAAGTAATAATGAGCGCTTAATTAGAAGGTACTTGTAACATTAACTTCCGGCTGACATTGGCGGAATGAATTTGCTAAGTTCATTGTATCGCAATGGCAATAATAACCTTAACAATTCATGATAATTATTATAATTTTTAATATCGGTGATAACAGCGATATAATTTAATTTAATTTAAATTAATTAATTTATTTTACTATACCATAGGGCCTCGTCGACTGGAGCTTGTTACGTAATACTGAAATTATTTTTACATGTAACAAACAATTTTAGTTTGCGTTTGAATAATGATAGATCGATTAACCTACACGGGTTCAACCTATTAATAGAACGGTTTAGAAAATATTTTTTTTTGTTACGTATATAAACATTCAGTGTTTCATTAAAACACTACAATGATCCTCTGTCAAGCTAATGAGTAAATAGCAAGTTCATTGTAATACATTAACAAGATTATTTCTAAGAATGAAAGGATTATCGTGTTAATACACCAATTAATCAATAATTGACATGATTTCTTCAAGTCCACTTGGTCGTTAAGTAAATCCACAGAGTAGATCGGTCGTCGACACCGTAGTGAGCATTTTTATGATTCCTAGATGCATTCGCGCCTTGACCGTCATTCTTGTGCTAATGTGGTCAGGTGTCCTTAGTAAGACACTTGTATTACCGATGGCGCGTGACTACCAGCGCCTTAGCATAAAACTAATTCGTAATGATTCGTTATTCGATTGTCTGCTGTTCAACTAATTCTCTAAATTGGGAAGATAAATAATTTTTAAATATGAGTAGATTTTTTTTATTGAATTTTGTATATATTCGAAGAGGAACTCATTTAATGTTTTTAAGAACTCAAAACAATCTATAAATATAATATTATAGTATGTATAATATAAATAAACAAAGTTCAAAGATATAGTATCATGTAGGTAGGTACTCGTATTGTGTACGGTAAAAACTAGAACACTAAACTTTTTTTTGATATGGGAGCAATTTAGCTTTAAATTTATAGTCAATCTTCAACATTCAAGCAGGAATTATCTATATAGTGGTGCTACTCTTACGAGTGTTGGACGATTATATCGCCATGGTGCATGTTATGGTTGGATTCGTAAAACTCTTGTTATTATCTTTGGAGAGACCAGATTAAAATAGTGTGGTATTAGAAGAGATGACGTCATTAGACATAACAGTGTAATATGTTTGGCATGAAGACTAAGGGCATGATGACTTTGGGATGTAACCCATATATTGGCTCCATCTTAAGATGGAAGATCTTAATCGCATACATTAGAACTAATGCTGCAGTCGATCGCTTCCAATTTCTCAAGCGTCGCAAATATTCTATTACAGAAAAGTATAAGATTGGAATAAATTTAAAAGAGAAAATTGGAAAGTTATAAGAAGAGTTTGGTGTCTGATTTCGCAACAATGAGTTCGTGGTTGATTAGCACAAAGGTATTCATAAAAGACATGTCGAACGAATTGAACCTCGCACTGGAGACCCAAAGGACTATTACTCAACACCAAGGATATGTTTAATAATAGAGTGGGGGCAATGCTGACAGCCTCTAGTTAGAATGAGACAGATTAGTCTCATTGACAATTTATATTTATAAAATAAATTGAAAAAAAAAAATCCTTTCCGTAATGATCATGAATCGATATTATTTTATTCCCAAGTTTATTATTTTTAATGCATATTCTTCGAGTGTGATTTCTGGGAGATATGAATATTTGTTTCAAATTAAAGCATTATTGCAATCGCAGAGCAACGATGCTTTGGGAAATACCTGATAATTAATTTGGTACAATAGTGTCTACACAGAAAATAAAATTAATAGTAGTTATGCGACTTTAGATCTCCCACCAGGACATTGAAGTTGTTTCCTATTCTGCAGATAGTTCCCTAGCATATTTGTAATTTAGGTTGCCTTCCACTCGCACTACGACACATGAGTAACATTAGAAGCTAAAATATTCTTGACATCTACCTATGATACCGATCGAAGTAGGTACTCAAGGAGAATGTTATTTGCGACAGATATCACATGTCCTACAAACTAGACTTTTTATACCTGATGAAGGAGTTACAAATTCACAATTGTCACACTCTTTTATTATATGATATTATTAGTAAAAGTTTATAAAGAAATATTTATAGTAATTAATTTACTCGAATATCACATATATTCGAATATATATACATATATATATATAGACATATATGAAGCATAAATTACGAATTTCCATATTGAGAAATGACTCGAACACAAGTTAATAAATTATCCTTATTTGTGAGATCATATTTTAAGAAGCAAAATGTCGTGGAAAATACTTTTTATTTATTAAGTATATTTTAGAGGTTTAATAATTAGATTAAAATTACATAGGTACTTTAAACTTTAGATAAAGCCGTTGTAAGGAAATGGTGGTAGTAAGTTATAACGAATTATAGACTGAATCGATATCGTCAGTTACCTATTTATCGAGTTGATCCATTTAAAGAGCGGCCAAATATAAATATATTAAAGTGATTTTCTAGTTCCGAACTAGATGGCCGGAAATAAATCTGTTCAGAAACCCTTTTTTTATCGTCTCAGGAAAAAAAAACAGTCACAAAACAAACATTTTCCAGTAAAGTATTATTAAATTATCGAAACTGAGTTCAACACCCTAGTTAGGATTAACATCTGTCAACCTAGCTAATATTGTTAATAATCTTTGTTTACAGAAATTTGGGATTCAAAGCAAGCATGTCTTGATTTCAATTTATGCGGTCTTCACTGTTCGAAAGTTTTTAAAACAGTCGGATGTGTAGACGGGCTTTAGAACATTTGTAACTGTAAATGTTTAAAATATATAATAATCACGGTCATATGCTTTTTTTTGTCACGGTCATAATTATTTCTGTTTAAATTTAAAAAAAATCTACAGTATTAACATTGGTTTATTGTAAATAATAAATTTTAAATACTTAAAATACAAGACACTATAAATTCCACGACTGCAGCCAAAGAGCAGCGACAGAAACATTCTTCTAATTCCGGAACGTGTTCAAACAAGAGTTTTAATGGAATGATTGTATTATACGTGATCACGTCTTGGGCATGAAGCCAAGAAGTTTAAAACTGTGTTAAAGTGGATTGAAATTAAAGCAAAAAGAATCGTTGAATTTTTTTTTTAGTAATTAATTTACGATCGTAGAAAGATAACATCGACGCCTGTGTACTTACTCTTTTAAAGAATATCTTTCAGTAAATCCTAAACTAGTATTTGTAGGTAAGAGGTAACAAGAAATAGGCATAATTTGATTTAGTCTTGAAATGGTCTACGACAGTGGTCTCTTATGCAGCTTAGTATTCGTTATAATTTACCTATTGGAACTCTTAAGCGGCCTGAGAATGCACGGCTTGCAGGTTTAGTATACACGATATCATGGCGCAACCAAGTCTGCACACGTTACAAAGTTACTTTTTAATTTTATAGTTGGTTGGAAATATGTGCTGAGGAGTTTCTTTCACCGTTTTTTTCCCCATTGGCAACGAACGCTATTCAAAACGGTAGTAGAAGCAAACATTGTGTGGATAAGTGTATTAATCTATACTATTATATAAACCTGTGTATGTTTGTCTGTACGTTCCATTTGTTGTCAAATTTCATGATTAGTATTCGTTGTAAGACTCACTGACATCAATTTGACTATTTTGAATTTTTTTTCTGTCTCTATGCCCCGTTATAACACTAAAACGGCTAGACCGATGTTAATGAAAATTGTTTTGTAGTGAGAACACGTAATTGCGCAGATGGTAGGCTATATAAAATATCAGTAAACCTAATTATATCTAATCAAGGAAAAAACATACAATTTTGAATAATCATATACATGTAATTATTTTTTCAAGCGGAATGAAGCTAGTATCTACAAATTTTAATATTGAGTAAACACGACCAAATTTAAATTATAATATCTCATAGAAAGAAATATATCATTAAATCATTTTTTTAATGGTGATTCGTGTTTGCTAGTATTGACGTAACTTAGAACTGATATTATGTCTGTATCATATATAAGTGTTAATATATTTCGCCGACTATAGACACAAGATTTGCCTAATGTAATCTCGCATCAAATTAATTATAATGCGCACATGAATATATATAACCAGATCCGTTTCCTTCCGATTATCGTGCGTCAGGGAACGACCAGTGAATAACACGCGTGTATAGAAATTGTCCAAATTACTGAGGTCTTAGTAGAGGCCTTCGGGCGATTTAATACGAGAGGTCTACCGAGGTTGGTACGTCTGCCTGGGGAAATCGGTCGTGAGGATCAGCGGTCGAATGACAATCGATTTGCGGCGACGAAAGTGTTGCAGATTGATGCTCCTATAAATCGATTCGGTGACTTTCACTATACCGCGATTGCTGTGACGTCATGCAAAAGATAACTGGATCGGTAATGCGATCAATTTATTCAATTTCAATATATTATGATATCATGTCATCCAAGCACTCGTGTTGCGCTTACCGGAACTTAATTCGGTTATGATATCGCTGAGATCATATAATTCAATCATTCTCAAGAGTCTGCACTAACAAAAATATTTATTTTATAATACAATAGAAAAGTATAATCAAATCTTATAAAATACCCTTTATTTATTCCATTATAGTATATTCAATAGTGTCACCCATGCTTAGTAAAGCATGAAGTATTAAAATGTGTATAATTTAAATATATGGTTTTTAATTACATAGGTGTGACGATTATAAAACTATATGTATATTTGCATAAGTTTCACTTTAAGATGTATTTAAATGTTCGCTTTAGCAGAAAAGATAAAATTATCATAAAATTGTTATATAATAACGTAGCTCAAATAATACTTATTTTTTGAAATCGATTTTGACGATGTTTTACTACAATCCCCAGGTTTCGACTACAATACATCTCTTCGAAAAAAATAAGGGCCCATTACGTAAACGGGTGTTGAAGTTTTATTTAAAGTTTTGTCTTTATGTTAATGAAATAAGCCACAAGCACACTCTGTGTGCTTCACATGCTTATTTAATACTTTCTTTACTCTACTTTTTGAAATATTTTTTCGACATTGCCAAAATACTTGTGGGGCAATATTTTCTCTAACAAAGCAACGTACCCATAACTTTTGTTTAAGCAAACTAATGTTAATTCTAAATTTAAAGTTTGTAGGATTTATTCTTTAAAAACAAATAAATCCATTATTGTTGTCCACACAAACCGTTCTAAGGGAATATTTTTTTAAAGACTTCAAAAACGAATGAGGTCCTATGTTCGTGTTTTGGTTTTGTTGTATGTACAATGATAACTCTATTGCTTGTGAATCGATATTGATTATTCTTTTTCTTGTATAACAAATGGCCAGGAGTTGGTGTCCCTTTCAAAAGTAAGATAAAGACACCGAACAGTCAATAATGTTATGAAAAATTTATCACAGCACTTTAAGAAGTTCTTTTGCCGTGAAACATTTTTTAATTCCGACTCTTATGATAAGTTACCACCACACGAAATTTGTTTAAAATCGGTCCATTGGTTTCAGGGTTATTGAGACATCATACAATCAGAAAACCTGATAAAAGAAATTAAAAATATGTATATATTCTGGTCTATATCATGTACCTAACATTAACTCCTTTTAAAAAACAAATCCATGTACATATTCTTTTATCTTGGCTGTTTTATTACATAGTAGCAAACCCACCTTCGTTCGCTTCAGAAAAACTACCTTACGCTTAGAAATAACACTGGTAATGTTTCAGGACTGGGTTTTTTCGTTCTGTGAATTAGAAATACTTATATTAATTTATAACTTTTTTATTTATGGACGGATTGCAATGAACTTTAAATATTAAGTGACGCTTACTTCAATACATTAGTGAAAACCGTAACGAAATCGGATAAGTCGTTTCTGAGATTAGCGCTAACAGAAGAATAGACAAACAGACAAAAATTCTAACAACATGTTTTTAGGTTAAATAGTGTTAGTAAAGGCCCCTAATAGTATTTTTTCTTTTATATTCTTAATGTATAGAAAGCGATCAGATAAAAATTATTATATGTGTAGATTATATATTTTGAGATATAGAAAACACAAAACTGCTTTGAATATGACATATTTACACTTGTCAACGAATTAACATATATTATTTAAATTATTGATCCAAATAAGTGTATATGCAATGTATTACACAATAATAACGTCACACACCGGAAATGCCTTTACTATTCATTTCTTCACAAGATTAAAAACACGTAACAATGAGTAGTGAGATGAAGCTAGAAAAAACGATTGAATATACACGCGGCATTACGTTCGGTTACGCGTGAAAACGGGAACAAAACTCTAACGCTTGGAAATAAAGCATACACCCCGTTAAAAGAAGAAAATATAATTATTTACGTATATGTATTATATAGTCCTTTATGAAGTCTCTTGGCAATCTTCATATTTCCCTATACACCAACAAAGACGACGACAGTTCATTCGTACGGAACATGAAGAACACGATGGAAAATGAAAATTACCGAAAGTAATTTATAAAAAATATTCGCATACCACGAAACTATAGACAATGGATTTTTACAAGCTTTGTTCCTCACAGATTCGCAGGTACGTAGTAGTGTAATAGAAACTTAAAATATAATTTACTGTTTTCATACCAAAAAAAAATCAAAAAGTCATTCATAAAAACGATTAAATTCTAAATCGAGTTACATACTGCAATTTTATTACCTATATTGTGTAATATGTCATTGTACGGATACGTACATCGATACCTCATATAAAATTCAATTCTTACGTATTGACGGAGTGCACTGACAACTACCGTACGAGACAGACGCGGCGAGCGCGAGTCGTTTAACTTAGCGATCGCAATAAAACCGCTCTATAACTTTAACTCAACATCATTTATCAACCTCTTCCACAACTACATATTACTTAATGTACTTTGCTAACTGCTACTGTACAGTCATAATAAGGAGTTTGTGTCATTGTAAACTGTATTTTCATAGAAAAGTCTTACCGAGATCGCGATAAGTTCAGCTTCCATTGCGCAGACGTTTTTAATATAAAAATTCAATTTTTTAATATAAACTTATAATGAATGACATTTCAATATAATTTTGTTACTGTTGCTTGCGCCTTCCTGTTCTTGAAATAAATACATTATTTGCAATAATGACATTAATTGTATATTATGCAATACTGATGTATTACATTATATGCACTAAACAAAATTTAAATTCTTAACAAACGTTTTACATATACCAAATACAGCATACAAATAATAAGAAATATAAAAAGTACTAACAAAAACATTTTTTTGTGCCTTTTAAGGTGACACTTGCGCTTTGTCGCACAGCAGCGATAAGTAGCAACCTTTATTCACTTATACCAATATAAACAAAATTGGATTGTACGTCTGAAATATCAGTATTAAAATACATATGTCGCCAAAAACTTAACCGTAAGTACACGGCGAATATCTGAAATTATTAGAACACATCAAAGATAAAAAACCGGTGTTTGCGTCATACAGTGTCAATTCAGGGTTCGTTCAAATTGGTTGATTGCTGATTTACACCTGATTCACAATTATACAGATAAACAAATAAATAGGGGCTGTTCCCCAACTTGGCTTCCAGCCTGTTTTGTAGCCATCTCAAGCCCAGTAAAATTGATCTGATTCTGGTACTGGTTTATCTGATATCTGATTCTAAATACTGTGCGCAAGCAGACCATCAGAAAGTATGGGTTACTAGTACACAATACATACTAATATTATAAAGAGAGAGTTCCAATTTTGTGAGTTTGTGTATATGCGGAAACTATCATGACTTTTATCAATATTTATAAGATTCATGAGCAGAGTAGACTGTAAAATGATCGACAGTTTAAAAAAATTAAGGGCGGCTTCACATTAGGTCGCAAGCAGCGCGGCAGCAGCGCGCCAGCAGCGCGGCAGTAGCGTGACAGCAGCAGATGCCTTCTTATTACAACTATAGCCGTGCGACTTATTTAGATAAGGGCGACGCACTTTAATCCATAATGGATTCCAACGAGGAAACGTGTTGAGCGGCTGTCGCGCTGTTTTTTTTAGTATAGAACTTGGCCGCTTCTGAGTAGCGCAAAGGTCGCGCTGCTGCTGCAGTGCTGCTTGCGACCTAATGTGAAGCCGTCCTAACAGTAATAATAAATGTAGAATGTACAATAATGCATACAGTTCATAATATTTATTATATTTTGAAGTCTGATTTAGAATTACTACTACATATTATATGCTATCTATACTCAAACTTACTTGTAAGAATTTTTGGACTCTGAATACGCTTTGTAGATATCAAATTAAATTTTTAGCAATAGGGTTTCAACGTGTATATTCTCATGAACAGTGATTCGTTACTGTAAAATGATAGAATTCAATCGAGGGGTTGCTATTGCTAGCCCAGACTAATAATAAAATTGTCAGTTATTTATTATCTTTCGCAACTTTAAGGTGCGTGAATCCCGTTATAGACTAAAAACAAAGAATTTTATTGCTTTTACTGTCTTTTATTGTGCCAAGTGAAAACCACCACAAATTAAGATTATATATATTTGTAACTTATTGGTATACATTAACGATATATTCTGCGGAATACGATATAAAAGTCTGTACGAAAGTTCTGTTAATATACCAACCACGTAAAAGAAAATATTTGCAGCTATTTTAGTAATAAATAATAATATTTTAAATACACAGATCTTGGGAAACTTTCTGCTAAAAGTATAGAGTGTAAATTGAAAAAAATGTATGAATAATTATATTTGTTTTAAGGACAATGTATATTCATAGTACGAGTACAGAATCAAATGTTTACGTCTTCACACTTGATAATATTATATAAATCTCCATATTTAGTAACTTAAACAATATCAAATTAAACGCTATTCTCGTTTGAGAAAATTATCCTATCGGTATATCGTCAAGTTATATAGAAATTAGTTTAAACAATGATATCTCATACGTATACGGCGACCCCATAGACAAGTTGGTAGTGGACCCTGCTCGTCGAGCAAGCCATCCCGGGCCCAGTTCCTGGCAGATATTTATGTGACAGTTAAATATTTGTTCTTGTGTCATGGGTGATTCTGATGTTATATGTATTTGTATATATCCACGCTACCCCCAATATAGAGAATCCTAGTGCGTAGGTGTGGTTGTGTGAGTGTTACTAATGTCAATAGTAGAACTTTGTTACCAATGTAAGCTAGCTGGGTTGTATTGTAACTCTTTATATCAATTGATAGAGATATGCTCTAATACAATAAAGCGAATTGTACAATATTTGTATTTTTTTTATAAAATAAAACCTTTTAGTCTGATAGTGTGATGGTTAGATAGCACCGTTCAGTTGGAATTACGCGATGTGTCATAAAAAATGTTAAATCCAACGAAAATATTATACATGGTTAAATAAACTCCAAAATTTTAATTATGTTCAATCGTGATTATCACTCACAAACAAAGACTGTGTTGGTGTTGGTCTAATTAGAAATATTTTAGAGCCAGTCGGCAATATAATAAGAGTTTTCTGAAGTTTTCGTGAATACAGAACCACTTTACAAAAGATCTTTTTAAAAGTTTGACGATATTACAAAAATTGTCGCAATGGTCTCACTTATCACATACGTTGACGGCACGTTTGAACATTCGTCGGCGGTTCGAGAATAAATAATGAAGAGAGATCCAAGAGACCCCGTCAAAGACCAACACCGTACAGAAATGACAATAGAATATTTATGTGCTCAATTAAACAACAGTCACAAACGACCAGGGCAATGGGAACCTGTAAAATTTTGTACGGTCTTGAAAGAGCCGTAACTTCTTTTAGCTGGTCGGTACAAATGGTTCTTTCACTCAAATTGGTTACAATTTATTTGAGTCACACAGTGTAGACATTGTGTGGCTACATTTATTGTGACCACTGTTTCCACCATTTTTACTTTCAGTGTACTGCGTCAGAACACCAATCTCTCAAACAGTACAGTTATACATACATATTACGAATTCACTGACTAAATAAATTTCTAAATAGAATAAATCATCATTAAGGTTATTAACGTATTATTATATAAACAAAAAACATTTTTAAAATTTTATTTAGTTTCTTTGTAATTAACAAAATTAATTTCATAATGAGCTTCACAGTCACGTTGTTGCTTCATAACTTAATAAATGTACATATATATCGATCAAGAAAGAAATGTTCAAAAACTATTTGATTAATAAAAAAATGCATAATACTTTAATATTATTCCAATAAGAAAATATTATTAAATATATCTTCGTCGGTAATTCACAGTTAATATGTAAAGATTCGCAATAGGTTCTAGTATGTTATACATAATTATATTGTATACATATTAATTAGTTTTGTAATGTTTTGCACCTGTCCTAATAAACACCTGCCCGTGTCAACATTATACTTTTAAAGGACACGATATTTTTTTTATTATTATACAGGTTATTAAATTTAGTTTTACATTTATTCTATATTTGTTTTCAATTTATTTTACAAAGTAATTAACGCTGTTTTAAATAGTATGTTCCAAGTAACTATGGAAGTCAGATTCGACGTTTACTAATTTTGAGATTTTTGTCATCGGTCTTCATCTCGTAAATTATAGTTATTTATATACAACTAACTTCCAAATTATTAACAGGCATCAACTTAGTATCAGGTTTTTATATACACACACATACACACACACAAATCTTAGCAGTCACTAACTTTAATCCCTCTTAATAATTAAGGAGACCTTCAAGGAAATCATTAGGAACGCACATTGAGAGAAGGGATCACCCTTACGCTCTTAAGTATTTACCTACATGTTTTCCGATATACTATTAATAATATTTCACGGAATTATTGTGTTAATACTCTGCATATCACTCTGCATACAAATAGATATTCTTGTGTTGTAACTTTATGTATAGTTCGTGCAATCTTTTGTGATGGTGAATAATCGGAAACCATATGTATAAAACAGCGAAGGGCGAATACGAAGCCGCGAAACCATATAAACTTTTGTTTGGTGGGTTTCGCAAATATTTACGCCGCAAATACGGTGGCAATCGCGATTGTAACATAAAGGTCGCTTAAACACTTTTCTTCGTACGTCTACCAAAATCCATTCCAGAGCAACTTTAAGGTTGATTATCCAACAGATAATTTTTTTAATAATGTATGCCACGGTTAAAAAAATATTGCACATATAATTTATTTTACCTACTTTATACCAATCTAGGGTAAATTTGAACAATTTCATATTGCGTTTCTAAAATATAGTAATTACAAACGATTAAAATTGTTTTGGTTTTTTAATTACAAAGATTTTAAGTCTGACATTTTTTCTTCCTCGCTATGTTCAAGCTGCGTAATTGTGTTTGTAATGACTGTATTGTAATTAAACTTTGCTTTCTCTAATTTCCCTATTCTTCATCTACGTCTAATTGCGTAACAAAATTACGTTATTGTACAATGGAGGAAATTTAAGTAATGACTCGGAACGTTTTCTATGTCTTTCATTATGTCAATTCATTTATTTGACTCAGGCGATACGTTCTAAATAACGGGATTGTAAGTATTATTTGCTATCTCCACAGCTTTAAAACATTATTCGCATTAACTTATGATCGAATAACACCTACTGGCACATGATGAAAATGATCAATTTGCGATTGTCGTACTCATCTGTCAATATTCCCAAAGAGTAATTACGGTTGATTTGAAGAATATCGACTGATAACCAGCCAATAGTCAGACAAGATATGCCGTTTCTTGACCGTCTCGGATGATTGAACATAGTTCCGTGCGAAAGTAAAAATTTTATAGAATGAAGTAAAATAAACAAAGCTGAATCCCAGTTGGATGTTTCAAAATTCTTAGGTAGTAAATTCATTTTAAGGTAGTTTTATTTCAGGCTATTCTTAGGTTTGTAAGGAATCCCCTCAATTAATTTAATAATTAATTTAATAGAAGGAAGTTTCTCAGTAAGTTTGTGACTGAAAATGCTCGTAATATTATGATAATATAAAATATTATAATTACTAGAATCAGAAGCAAACAGAAATCGCTTTCCATATTGAGTGATGACGCTGTTATCATTCTCTTGATTTTTTTACGGAATATGTTTAAGTTCTTAGTTTGAGTCCAATTTATTATCCTCGACAGCGGGATGGTACAATTTTTTTATAATTCTGATAATTTCCAGGAGGAGGCGTTAATTTGAGCGCACCGATACGTACCATAAAGTAGCGGCCAAGTTTTGTTTTCTTCTGTGTTCAATTTCCACGTTTCTGATTTTGGCAGTGTCGATTTTTGATAGGCATGAAAAATCTTGCTATTGAATTGTAAAACCATTTATAGAGGCTCCATTGAATCATTGAGTGAGCGAAAAAAGCTACGGGTCAACTGATTAAGCGACATCGGTTTTTAGTTCTATTAAAATTGTTGTCTCTTTCTTGTGTAAGTGGAGAAATATTTTGCATTAAAGGCCTTTTTTTAGTAAGAATATTGATAAGAACAACTGCAATAAAATCGTTTATCTCGGTCGTCCATTCGTTTATTTACCATAGACCATAGTAAATAAACGATTGCATTATAGCACCGTTACTTCAAACTGAACTTCGCTACAAGTAGGTATAATCAATTTCGTTCATTAATCACTTCACATCTAATACATTATAAAGACACTTGTTATGAAAACCTGAGAGTACCTGAAGTACCTATGATCACTATATCGACTAATAAAATGTTTTTAAATAATTTAGTGTTATTACGGTTTTATTTGTTGTTTTTCACTGATGGATTATCTTTCGATAATCCTCACTACAGCGGTACAATAAAAGTTTTACTAATCTTGTTATTTAGAGGCCGTGTCGATAGTAAAGTATCGTTAATATCGCTTTAGTACCTACAAGTGGAAACTTTAACGAATTAATTAAAAATAACTATCATCGAAATACTAGAACGGCATGTTTGCTGACCTCGCGGAGTCACCATTTCTGTATATTGTTCAGATATGACATTCGCGACAACATCCGCAAAATAGACATACACTCCAAGGTAAATGGACAGCACAATTTATAACAAATGATATATTGTTGGATAAGAGTCTTATTCGAGATTAATACACAAAATTTTCGCAATTAATATTAATACTAATAGTTAATATTATTTTCCTTGCGTGTAGAAATCTGAATAACTTGTTAAGCTCTGCTGACATACAGACACCGGGATATTATAACAATACTATTCCAAACAATTGATTGTTTTGTAGATGAGTAATAAGAAATACCTTAACTACATTTAATAAAAAAGGTAGTTTCCTTTTTTTCTGCCATTTTACAAAAAACCAGAATAAACCTATAATCAAAATATAAAATTTGTACAACAGTTTTTATCAACGCTGTTTACCAATGTTAGCTATAATGAACTGAGAGAGCTTGTTCGTCCTATTTGTAAATGTTGATTAAAGTACAACCTTTCGTAAAGCGCAACCTTCCATATAAGATTTCACAATAATATAAAAAGCGATAGCCCGCTCCAAGGTCGCCTTGTAATACGTCGATTTAATATCCGAAATTCCTACGCGACCCAAAATAATTGTATTTGCCTACAATGTTTCTATTTGATAGTGATTTATAGTTTTTAATGAACGAAAGTGTGATACATTTCATACAGAGTTATGTATAAGAAACTTTTGAGATTACGCGCCTTCTATTATCAACATTTATTTATACTGTTCTCAAATAACAATTGTAATCAATTATTTTTTGTGATAAATGAGTAAATGAGGAGATATTTAACTCCTCCACCACGCTGCTCCTGCTAGATTAGTGGAGGGCTTACTGGCCTATGCGTACGTCGGAAGTTCTTGCCTGCAGACTGCAGTCTAGTGATAAAATGATTGAAACCGAAACTGAGACAAGTGATTGATGCGCCCTATGAAGTCGACAATAATTATCTAACAAAACTTTGTCTTCGCTTTATACCTATGAGTAGATTGGAAGATAAGTAAGATTGTTATGAGTGTGAGTGTAAGTGATTCTTTCCTGTTGGATGAATCTCTTCAAACGTACTATATACTAGTTTTGTGTAAACGTAAGTAAACGTAGTGTATACGATTTTGTGTATACTTATTAATCTATGAATTTGAAATCGGTTTTGGTACCGGGAACGTTTTATAGAAAAATATATGATTTTGTAATTAAATAAGGACATCCAACGCATGGTGACTTAAGATTACACGGTGGACAAAACTTGTGAAGACGTATTATTTAAGTAATTTCCGTTTTTACATTATGAAATATTATTTTGCTTGGGATTGAATGTTATTAAAAATTCAAAAGTGCCCTTTCAAAATTTGGATGTGCGTAGGAGTTTAAAGAGATCAATAAAGGCAAGACCACATTTATGTAAGATCGTAAAGTTACAGTGTTCAAGGTAGACTTCTACAGTCGTGAGTCAGGATTTATTTAAAGTAAAACCCTATTTTTACTTTGTTTATATCGAATGATTGAGGTACGAAATTATTGCCTCTATAACGACGTCGTATGTACGTACGTACATACGACGACGTACATATCATTTTGTCAACCACATACCACCACAACCACAATTAATTAAGACTGCAGTTGAATAAGGAATAAGAGAGGATGGAAGGAAGCTCTGTAAGTCCACTAATATTCGATCTCGGAAGGAATATCATTATATTATCTTTAAAACAAACAAGTTCAGGAGAATTACCTCTTATGAAATAATGTTTAAAATGATTAAGTTATAGCTATATAACTCGTATGTATTAATAAGTAGAAGAATTACGTCATGGAATGAGGACACTGAGACAACCACTGAAATAAGCTTTAGTAGCTAGACACTCCAAGGAGCTATAAATAATAAGTCATACTTTTCTTCTGAATGATGACTAACAATTTTCAAGTAAAGTATAATTTATAGTTGAAAATAATAGTGATAACATTACATATTTGTTTATGACCAGAGACATTGAATAAATATAAATTTCGTAAATATATTTTGTTTTTGCCAACCTTCTGGTCATTGAAATGATTTTGAATCGAGTTGGTACAGGGTGAAAGTGGAATTATTTTATATATCGTCAAGGACGTCAGGTTACTGATGTGTTAAATGTTCAGGTGTGGGAAATCAGGCAAAGTTAAAAAACTTGCTGTTCCAACAAATATATTGATTTATTCTTTTCTATAGTATTTTATGTTTTAAATTTTTTGTTTTTCTATTCCACCACACTGCCCTATTGAAATTAGAGGCCCACTCAAGATATTCATGCGGCCTCAAAGGCTTTCGTGAATATTTAAAGTCTGTTAAGTCTTAGCAATCCGAACCGATTACTTGACGTATTCCGAATTACGTGGAATGACCAGTTTGTGAAATTTTCTGTTAGATACTAGTATTAACTCATCCATGTTACGACTGCATCTGATGTTGCTTAACTATGTCGACTACTTATTATAGTTAAGATTGATACAAGCCGCAGGGCTATGAGTGGTTCAATAACGCAAGAGATTGTATATTCGAGTATTTTTGCAAGAGATATGTATTATTGCAATCGCATATGGAATACTTTTGATACGATCATTAATTCTAAGGAATTCTGTTTTTACTATACGAGTATTATAATGTTATGCAAAATAAAATAATATATAAATGATAGTATTTAAAGTGAAATCGACTGGGTTGTCGTCATGTTTCGACATATTGCGATCATTAACATCACACCATACCGAGCCGTTCACAGCTTTTGTCCATGAAAAAAATTCTCCTCGTTCCGTCGGAATAGTACTATGTATTTTACACTTTTATAAAACTACATTTTAAGAAGCATAAGCATAATATGAATTGAAGTAATAAAAATGCATTAATTTGGATCTTTAGACAGCTTGATTGTAATATTTCACACGAATTTTAACGTTACTTATTCGGTACGATTTACAGAATTCCAGATTAACCTCTAGAAGTCACGAGATTTTATGTAAAACCAAATAATAGCGATGCCCGGAGATTGTCGAAAGGGCGTTGCACAACCGGCAGTGTCGCGAACAAGCTAACCTGATCGCTGGTAAATTAAGCAAGATCAACATTACCTTCTCATTACACAAGTGCCTGGACTTGTTATCGGCATCGATCCACATAAATTAATTACAATCAATTTGATGTTATTGTGAAATTCATCTCGCACCTAATTACTAACAGATTTAATGACTATCATGTATTTAGAAATGTTATCACGATCACTTATAACTTACTAGAACTATATACCGACCCACATTAATTTATAACAAAAACCTTTTAAAGATAAAAAGGAATTTGTTTTACCTCCATAAATATGTCATCGTTGAAAATTTTGCTAGGGGAAAGTAAAACTTTCAAAGTATGTATTTTATTTCGAATAGGTGTAATGTAAATCGACCAACAACATGATGAAGTACAACTCAGGTCGCGGTAACTATGAAGAGAAACCTGTGTTTTGTAATAGGTAGGTTTGAAACTAAGCGTGATTACTGGAAAAAAAAAATTGAATTAAAACACTCATTCTGACAAGTGTTGTGGCCTATATATAATACTGTGTACTTTTTATCCGAGTTCATAGGAACACTTTTATAGTTACAAAAAACACAAAAACTTTTAGGATTTGTACGGTCAAAATAAGATAGACTGATAGTTTTTATCGAGTATTATATTTTATAACACAAAACCGAATCGACTTTAATATAAATTCAAAATTTGTTTAACAAGCTGACTGACTATACTTTAACTTTTTGCAGTAACAAGACGGACTCGGTAATCTTTTCTTCTTTATTCATATTTTTTATTCGAAGATTCCTTTCTTTTGTATTCTTGTAGTTAGGTGACCCAGTTAACGCAACAGAGAATTCATAAATAAGTAAATTATATACATGATGCGCCATTTAATATATGTTAAAGATATTATCAATAAACTTGAATTCTTAAGCATCGAAGAAAGTATCTATTTAGCATTCAATTGATGCTATAACGTGGTCCAAATATGTCTCGGCGATTAATAATAATTGAATGCGCTTAGATACTTCCAGAGACAGTAGTGTCACAATCGCGGGTCCAAAATGTCAAAAACTTTCTCCCTTTGTACATTAGTATAGAATAGAGCAACGGGCGATAATATCTTGCTTAAACTGGGTCACTCGAACTTATGGAGTACAACGTGCTTATAGGAAGTTGGTTCGTTGATAATATTCGTAGGTAGAAATAAGAGTCTATTTATATGTTAAGGATATCAAAAAAGGCACCGAAAATCGATCTTAATTATAAATCTAAAAAGAAGGAAGAGCTCCATTACTAAATGCGCCGTCAATAATTCATTAATAAAAAAGTCTTACCAAAGTCACTAAAGTCTGCTGTTATATTCTATGGCCTAACCAACTTCTATGCCAAATTTTATTAGATGTGTACTACTTTTCGGGCGGGATCTAAGGACAAACACCCAACTAAACATACTTTCACATTTATAATCAGAGTGAAATGGTCACAGCCAAACGGTTTGTGTGGCCGCTAGTGGGAACATTTCTTGAGCAGTTTCGTGCTTCGTAGTTCGGATCGTAGTTGTAGAGTCATGTCGGAGGTCTTCGGGCGACATAAAACTTCCGACATTTTAATGGTCTCTTCCAATCCGCCTAACATTTAGATAATAGCCAGCAAATCGACTACGTTCCAGGCCTATTCCATTAGAAGAGTGGACTGCTATAAAACTCATAGCATGGCCATGGATTAAAGTCAAGATAAGATGTAACCCACTATACTGTACTATTTAAAGTTCATATGATCTATTTAGGAAATATCTCACCCAGATATAATCTATTCTATGACTGAATAGGTGATACTCAGAGGTATATGTATTATTTATAAACGGTGCTTTACGGATACAGGAGAGAATAAGATGTTTTGACTATGTGAAAACACCTAGATATAGGTAGACTAGTATCATTCATTGGCATAGCTTAAACGAGGACGGTATATGTTGGTGGAGTGTGTGTGGTTATTGGATTTTATGCACCATTTCTTGATATTGTCACGTTTCATGAAATGACCAGTTGTCATTCGACGATACCGTTGAATCACAATTATGATCTTTGAAATGTGACTGTATTTTTTATATTTTTGGACTATACTATTTTACGTACAAAGTATGTAGGAACAATCATAATTATATCAATTACTAGCAAAATGATTTGGCTTCGCTCCGGAAAAACTACGCCTTACGTAAAGAAATAGTACCTACATGATTTTTAATTAATTTATAACTTTTTTATTTGTAGACGGATTGCTATGAAACAAACTTTAAATCTTAAGTGACGCTTACATCAGTGAAAACCAGAACGTAATCGGTTAAGCCGTTTCTGAGATTAGAATAGAATGGATCGAAGAAACGCACATACATACAGACAAACAGACAACAATTTTAAAAACTATTGTTTTGTGTTCTATTGCGTTAATAAAGGTCCCTAATAATATTTTTGCTCATATATCGTTCATGTACAGAAAGCGATCAGTTAGAATTTTATTATATGTATCAATTTCAATAAATACAAATAAATATGTAATATTAGTAGCTTACATCATGGGTCGTAAATTTAAATACTTTTTAACCCCGGAAATAGAATTGTGAAATAAAAATTAATATGCATCCTCTATTAAGTGGCTACTATATAAAATTTTAACTTCCTGGCTGCAGGCATTATAATAAATTAATGTTCCTAATTCACAAAACCAAAAACAACTATTCGTAAAACAAACTTTATCTAAAAGTATGTCGTAGATTTTTTGAAACGAAGCGAGGGCCGATTATTAGTTTACAATACAAAGTACATAGTTCGTTACTTTGTGAATATTGTTTCAAAACTTAAATTTAAAGATTGATATTTGGGTTTAAAAGGACACAATGTTAATCAATATTGTTATGTTTTACTAGCGGCCGGCCGCGGTTCTGTTTGGTTGAAACAATTACTTATGTATAAATGATATATAGCCTATATGCATCAGGAACAAAGTATCTTTCAAATAGTAAAATAATAATACAGAGGGGCTCCTAATAACTGATTTAATCCTATTACTGAATCAAGGATTTCCTGTCTTCCCACTAATACTAAGAAGCTTAGCTGAATAAGTGATACATAATTAAACAAAGCGATGAAGTAACGAAATTTTATTTAAATTATAGTTTATAGTTATTATTTTTATACCATAGTAAATCGGATTTTTACTGCAGTTCTTAAATTAAAATAATTTATTAAGCTTTAAAATACTCTTGTTATCACGAGAAGGGACGGGTACACCACTTTTTATGGGATTGGAAAGTCAAAGACGATTTCCAAACAATAAACAATACCATTATTCGTCTTATCCAATTATCTCATCTGAAGGCCCCATAAATAAAGTGGGCGTATGCAAATACTTACGTTATATTCAGTAATTGCATTGGTGTATTAGTGAAGGAAATAAATGGGTCTCAATTATAATAATACAACTTTAGATATTATAACAGAATTTGTATATGTAAAGTTGTTTATAAAACTGAATACGACAGGTTTAGTACTTACGATTGGTAATGAATTAACAATGAAGTCAATGATTAAACGACAACTTCTGTTTAAGAATTATCTTGTTCTGGATTAACGATTTTATCTTGAACATTTAAATTTGGTATTAATATTTATATATATTTACTTGTATTCCGTTCAGAAATTTTATACAATTATTAATTTTAATAAGTTATAATCCGGTAGATGTGAATAGGTCAGCCAATATCACAAAATAAATAAAAGTACTATGTACCTTCCAATAGTAACTCGTACATTCATAGCAAACAAATGATGGAAGTGAGGGAAATTTAACATTTATTTGTAGTTTATTCTATTAAATTTTTATTAAATTAAATAAATCTTAGCGTTAGGTAAGTAAGTAAACTGTTTTATAATATAATACGATTAAAAATAAATTACTTAGTCATTACATATTAACTCTAGCAATATTTGATAACATAGTTGTAATGTAATACAAGCTAGTTTCGCATAAACCTTTTTGTAGGTACAACCTTTGTAATAACTTCCGACCAAGCGCTAGATATCTGTGACAAAAACAATAGACGGAGGCGAGCAAAAACTCTATTGTGTAATCCCTACGAATGTACGAGGGTGTTGAGAAATAAACATGAGATTTAAATTGAGAAATAAACAATTTTGAGGTCAATTGTGCTTAACAAATGCAAATTTGAATTTAATATTAGGATTCCCTAGCCATCTATGACGAAAAAGAGCGTATTTTTATTAAACAGACATACGAGCATACGGGCCGCCTGAAGGTGAATAAATGGTCACCGCCGCCCTTTGACCTTCGTACACTTAAGACATCACCATCGCGTTTCCGGCCAAAATAAAAGTGAGGGAAAAAATAATAGTACTTACTCCTTTGCTGGCTGTTATATTACACTTGTTTGTACTGATTGTACCTGCACTGTGCTTCATTCTCCATTTTCAGATAGTTCTAAATAAATTAATTTAAAATGACACTTAATTACTATGTTCATCTAACAGTATGTAACGTAATAACAAAAAGTTCAAGTCTGTGGGTATCTTTTTACTAATATTGGTAATAAATTAAGCAAATGAAAAGTAAACCAATGTCAATATGCCATCACGGCTCATAGACTTACAACTAAACTAAATAGGATTATGGTCCTATTTTAAAAGGGTCACATATCATGGTAAGTCATTCTCGTAAGAATATACATGAATGGTCGATTAAAATTCAGCCTATTCATTTAATTCACACAGGTGGTTAATAAATTTCCTTTGTGCTATTTATAATTTGTTGTAGTTGAAGCATTATTCGCGGTGAGGCCATATCCCATAGAGCTATAGATCCTCGACCGAGATGAAGTTGTACATCCGTTACAAATGAAACAGGTTAGTAGGTTTTTCCTTTCCATATTAATTACCGCGTCCGTACACCCGCGGCCAGTTAGCGAGCCTTCACCCCGGCCATTGTTATAATCCATAATATATTGTTATATTCTAGGCGTCATGTTGATAAAGTACGAACACCAATACCGATTGCAATAACATTTTTTTTGGTGCTAGTTTTTATTAAACAGACATACGAGCATACGGGCCACCTGAAGGTAAATGGTCACTGAAAACATAAATAGAAACTTAAACTTCAATAGAGTTTCCTTATTGGTCGAATGAAACAGAAATACTTAAAATACAAAAATACATCCATAATGACTTCCTGTTAAGATAACGTGTTGTTAGTGTTTACAATTTTTTATTAATTATCCTATATGATAAACAAAATTACAAAATGCGAAATCATAAATGTATACGACTTTGTAAAACCTCCGTATCAATTAACCAGTCCACTTGAATTGACATTACGAATGATTCACTCTTTTGTATATTGTATTTTTATATAAAGATAAATCATAAGCTACATAGTAGTAGAGATAAAAGAAACAAGACCAGTTTAGTATTCAGATGTGCTCTTTAAGTTCTCAACTTGCGAAATCAATAAGTACATATTTAAAAATAAGATCAGAGATAAGCTGACGTTGAGATCTTTAAGCGAAATTATATTTTCGTCATACTTGTACCTGTAAATTGTATTACGCAGTTTTAATTTTCGTAACTATAAGAAGTAAAAATAGAAAGACCGAATAGGATTTATCGAACATGAATTGTCCTGTTACGCACAGTCCCTATACACATATGTGGGAATTGTAGAGGCACTTCCGTTTAGAAATAGTACCCGAATTGTGTTAGGAATGGATTTTTTAGTAATTAATTACAACATATTAATTTCGTATAACCTGCAACCAGGCGGAATATTTTTATTTAATGCTCTTCTCATAGAATGTCCATATTAACTTTTGTTTTCCTATCCCGCGGGAACAGGTCCTTTTCCTCGGAGAAAAAGTATCCTAGATTGACTAATAATGAATATGTGAAGTATCCTCCAAATCTATTTAGTGGTTATGTGGTGTATGATGGTGTGGTGGTGGGTGGTGTTCCACGTACAGATTCGACCCCATTACAGATTTGATTATTAGTATCTATTATTATTGTATAAAACTAGTCAACACCCCAGAATAACGGTGGCTAAACTATCAGGTATGACAGTAAATGAGACAGACAACTCATTAGATATACTCTGATAATATATGTACTTGTATGTTAGTTTAGATTGATTAGTTACATCCGACAAACACTTTGTAGTATTTATAATAATGATAATTTATACAGCACAAAAAAGCCTTTAAATTCGAAATAAACTACTAATGAGTAGGTTCTTTACATATTTTGGTATAAAAACCATTTTGTATTGACAACTATCCGATACGATTTCTAATAAATCATCATTCCGACAGCCTTGGATAAACTTCGGTTTATGGTCTCACTAACTTAGCCTCCAGATATGCGATAAACCGTTCGAAATTATACCCGATGGGCAAGGCTTGATGGTCCAGATACACTTTCGGGCTGCGATTGCACGGATATTATTTTCCTATTGATCATAATTTCCTTGAGATACAACCTTTCGTGTGGTCTCAAGGGGTATTAGGGTATCGAAAAATATATAAGTTAAGTTATGGGGCGGTCTAAAATACGGAGAGTATTCCAATCCCATGCTGGCAGAATAGGGTGTCGTAAGAGGTGACAGAAGCCAATCTGCTTGGTGGTAGGGCTTCGCGTAAGGATTATGTTATCAGTATTATTATGAAGTCTGTAATTGGTGCCGTTTTAACCAAACTCTTAATAATTTAGATGAATAGATACGTTACGATACTAAAACATAATCGAATAGAGTGTTTCAATTGTAATAAATAATTGACGACGGTGTTAAAGGTTTACCTCATATAAATTTAGTTACAATCACATTAAACAGGCTTTTTCATGGTTTAAACGAGAGTGCCATTTGTGATGTTAGCGATATATCGAGAATAGATCGAAATTGTCTCGTGATAGCTTTTGTAACGCGAGAATTGATCCATTAAAACTAATTTAAACAAGTTGGCAAATTATTATATTTACTTATGAGTAACTTAATTGATGCTCCTTGCATTATTACATAAATTTTGTGTTATTATAAGTTTTACTGATATGTCTGATGATATATGACTAAAATATAAAGCTCCAAAATACTATGATCTTCTTTCAGAACATATAAAGTAAAGTGTAGATTAACACTGTAACGGTATAGAAATATAAGAAATGGTACGTTTGGAGCTGCAAACGTTACTACTTCACACAATTAACAAATAATCTGTAATCTTAATTAGTATATATATGAATAATAATGAGTGTTCTTAATATTTTGTAATCGTGGTTGCATGAACGTAACAAAAAAAATGTTACGCTATGTTCAGAACGTAATTAAAAGAAACCTTTCAAGTCTAAGTAAGACTGACATAATAAGTATTTTAATAATTTATAGATATCCTGCTTTGTATAAATAAGACCAAGAACTTATATAATTACATTGTTAAAGTTATTTTAAGATTCCCCTCGTATACAAGTCCATGTCCAGCTGGTACTTATTTTTTCCCTGGCCGGAACCGGTACAGTTCTAAATTGCCGTCGGTCAACTAGCTTGTTTAAGAGATAGTCATTGTAAGGAAGCATGTAACGGACTCTGCAAATCAGAGCAGAGTAACGATGACAGATTTGAATTGATTAAGTTTAAAATGTTTAAAATTAACAGTCAAAACAAAAACAATTTTTTTAAAGTATAAAAGTGTCCTGCCATATGACGAAGGTTTCCTATAGGTGTTCGATGGTTCCAGGGAATATTTATTAAAAAAAATCATGGTTACTTCAATTCTCAAAAGATAAAATTATATAAACGTAAATACACTGAAAGTTATAATTACTGCAAAAACTTAAAATTCATTGTCTTACGTTGAATTGGTAATAGATTTTAAGCGCAACCATAAAAATAAAAGTATTCGAATAAATTAAAATAATGCGCGTACGACCATGCCTTTCACTCTCGCCCCTGCCTCTCCACGGACGCGTTGTTTCCGCAAACCTCGAATTTTATCCAACTTGGTGGAAAGAGTATTAGCGTAAAATTAATTGGATTCTCAGGTACTTATACCTCTAATAAAATTTGTAACAAAATCTAATGTAAAATTAAATAGTTATTTAATATACCCACGCGCTGAAAACTCGTTACGCAATCGTTTTCATGCGATGACGTTATATATCACATCATGAACAGATCACGAGGCAAACAATTGTCATCGTGCAGGTGGCTTTTGTCTTCCTAATCACCTGTCAATTGCTGTAATGAACTAAACGTTGTACCACCGCGAAACATTGAACGTTACACTAACGGGTTTGAATTTCGCAATAAACGAATGCTTGTGGTACAAGGTAGGCCTGTAGTGGCCAACAATTGACTCCAATAGAAAGGTCGCTATAATTAAATTAGCGATGCTCTTCTAATGTGAAATATTGCCCGGAGAGCAACAGGCGGTTGACTATTAGCACGAATCAAATACTGATATATCTCTCTAGGCATATTGTGACACTTAAGATATAAGAGCATTTTTAAAATAGGATTGTATGTAAATTAATATTACAGAGTGATGTGTGATGTGTAATACATATTTAATGTGTAATTAACAAAAAACAAAGTATTAAAACACATCAAAGTTGAAGGAATTTGTAAAAGTGGAAACAGATTAAAATACGTCCCCACCTAAATAATATTAAATATTTTCCGTCTTTAGATTAATTTATCCGAGTGATTCTGATCTTCGTGGAAAGTGGCGTAAACGTATCGAGAGATATCGTATCTGGACATGTTTACTCTTGTTTCTGGTCCCGGTGTGGTTACATTGTAACTGTATTACTGCTAGGTTGACGGATAGCAGCTGTAGACACGCTAACACCTTAAACGAGGTCAGTGGAACCTGCGACGTGCTTGAAGAATCAACACTTATTTGAACTTGAATAGATAAGAGTAATTTGTCGAATACGGCAATGGAGAACACAGTGATTACACTTACCAGTTTGACAACTAAATTGATAGAGCAATGATCTAGCCTAGTTTCGGAACCGTCACGAATTTTTTGGTAATCGTTTTTTAAATTTTAAGGACTTAGCGCGCAATTTCCTTTTATTTACTTGTTAACAGTTATTGAATTTAATCATTAATATGTAATCGGCCAATAGTTATTTGTGTTATAAGACAGTAAACTTCGTTCACGTGTCGAGCATAGTGAGAGATTAAAAGGCACAAGAGACACAATTATTTTGCTCTCCCAACTCCCAAGTTTTCATTCCTCTTGCGGGAAAATACTAGATGTCAATAAAATAGTTATAAAAAAATTTTGCAATGTTTAAAAACTTGTTGCTTTATGTAATTTCGATGTTTAATCACAATCTTAGTTCACTTATTATTCAAAATTATTATTTATAACCATGTACCTAAATAGTGGAACTATCTATCTACTAGCCTATCCCTAACCTGATAATTTCTATATTGCTCTTATAATTCAAACAACTTGACATATTTTTTCTGAATTCTATTTGGTACGAGTTTTATTACGTATACAAAGTACGATTTTTTCTAGCCATCTTATATAAACATAATTTTATCATTGTTAATATTAAAATGCAATATGAAATGAGGTGTGAATGAAAACAGAATTGCAGTCATTTCCTGGCGTAAAGTGGGTATCGAATCGGTCATTTTCAAGGCACTTCAAAGCTTGGTATTAGGTGTACTTTCGAATATCGTACAGTCGACAGATTACCAAATCTTCCTCTGTCGAATTCAACACTTCTCCATTGAGTATATAAATTTAATATAGAATTTTTGTTTGAATTTTGTCCTTTACTTAATGTTTTAAGAAAAAAAAAATTGTCCTTTTAGAGGTAAGAAGTCAAAAGTACTACACTGCACTACTTTTAATTTCCGATTTATTACGCCAATAGCCGACGAACGAGCTAAGTAGTCACCTTAGTTCCGTACGTCCATGAACATCTGCAACCTAGAATTACCGACGCTCCGCTCCCAAATGAAGCAAGGAATCCGCTGGCTTTCCAATATTGGAACCGATACACGCTAAAGTATTTCACGGATAACCCTAAAAGGGCGTCTATAGCTAGCCAGGCAGCTTTACACGACCACAGACCACGGGATTGTACTGGGTGATAGACAGCCCAGCGCCCTCCAACAAGAGAAACTTGGATTTGTCCACCAGGGTGTACCAGGACCAGAGGACATGTGCTTTTACTCAAAGATGAATGCACCGCGAATTTATTCCAATGCTGAATAAAAATTGAGATTTGTAAAACATATACATATATGATTATTGTAAGGTAATGAAAGAATGATAATGAAATTCACAGGTTTTAAAACGTATTTTCATTATTTGTTTTAGTTATATTGAAGTAGACGAAACCATAGATTGTATAAAAATGTAATACATTGTCACGTTGTATGCTTCGCGAGATGGTTAAAAACCAACTGAACAAGCAGTGCACTCGTTGAAAACAATAAAGATGCGATCTACGCAACAAGGTTTGTTCGTCGCATCTGTTGTCGAACACAATCGCAGGCCGTCATTGTCTAGCAACCATTGTGATTGTTCAGGAACCTCTAGTGTCGGCACTGCGGCACTGTGGGCCATAGTTGATATTTTCACATTGTTTGAATAAAATTCCTTATAGGGAAATGACGCAGTACTTTTATAAAGATTTTCAAATCGTGATTCCTGTAGATACGGGTTAACTACTACTTAAAGATTGATGTTATAACAACTGAATACACCCTTGTCATGCTTCAAAACCAGTTAGGGTTTTTTCATAACAATCTACGCGTTACATATGTATTGTATTGTATGGCTATTATATACAGAAAAGTATATTACATACTTTTCTAGTCATTTCCTACTTATTTTTTACAAACAATATTGAAGTACAAGCATGCATAGTAAATGAGCCTAAATATCTATACTACTATATAAATGTGTAGGTTCTGTCTGTACATTTATTTTATTGACATATTTTGTGGTGAAGATTCGTTTTTCCTGACCATTTTCAAATTCCATCATGTTAAATTTTTTTGTCTGTATATCCGTCTATAACTCAAAAACATCTTGACCGATGTTGATGAAAATTAGTATATGCTACATGTTCTATCTATACTATTATATAAATCTATAGGTTCTGTTTGTTCTCGCCTGCTTCGCTGGACATTTTGAAATTGAATATTCATATTTATGATCATAAAGAAATCAATAAATATTTTTAAATATATATTAAAGAATAACGTAATTAATCAATAAGTATTGAATTTAACAATTATAACATTAAGATAAAAACAAAAACTCAATAAAGATTTTTTTTGAATTAATCCTGCTTAACCTTAACATTTATTGAAAGTCGAAAGGGAGGATGTTGTTATCATAGAGATTTACAACATCCCCATAAAAGCACATTGCATATAGAATGCTGTAATAAAAATATTCAGAAACAAATCACATCAGATCCAAATTTTAAAGAAAGGTTACATAACTTCCGAGTACTTCACCAACCTTAAAAAACATGTGTAGATATCATCACGGTTATAAGAAAACGCTTATGATTATCATCATAGTTTAAAATTATAAAGCAGAAATAGGTTAGAAATAAATAACCAACGTATACGAAAACATGCACCATTTAAACAATTTGACCGACCGACTGGTAACAGCTAATAATGATAAAAATATATCGCTCGCCGTGTGTATGTAATATGTAAATTTAAAAATAATAAGTTAATACTCATGAACGCTTATATACATATCCAATATATATTACATATTTACGAAATATAGGTAATCACAGACTGACACAAACGCACTAAATATAAACGAAATCGGCATTAATGATCAACCTAAGGGTGATGGATTGGTTGTGGACACTACATTTCATTGAACTTTGCGTATGTACTGTTTCTGAATGCCAAAGAGAAGGGGAACCGGTGCTACACATTGAATTAACATAAAGCTTCATTGCCGTAATTACTTCAGAATTGACTTTATGTATGCAGTGTTCAATGCTTGATGTAAACAAAATGGAAAAACATTTAACATTCAGCGACAGAGTAAAACGACAATAGACAACTTTTTGAAATTGTTGACATTTATCATGAAGTAGCCGATCATTTTATTTAACCACCGTAACAATCAGTTCTACAGTCGGACCACGACATATTTGGTACTTTAATATTTGAACGTCTCCCAATGAGATGTTTATTTTATTCATTGCTGTGTTTCGACATTGTTGGCAAGTTATTATTTTATATAAATGAAAATTATTCATAAATTAATAATAAAATAATTATGCATCCAATAGCAATCTTCATACGTATTAATATTAAAAGTGATATCATCGAAAATGTGATCAGTTTGTACATCCATATTTATACCCCGAAATCTATTTATTTCAAAGTTACTTGTGCCTGACCTGTGTGTTCGTAAAATGTTATACTAACAGACATTATTACTTAATTTTAATGCAAAATTTACAAATTCATTGAAGAAGAGAAAACGACACATGACCTTGTTAAATAAAATATCCTGACGTGTTAAGTAACTTGGACGATAAGGTTTGCGCTGAAGTCCGATTATTATTGATTTCAAAACTTCTTTATCATCGGAGTACGGCAAATAATTATGACTACCTATAATTTGACCCTAATACATCAGATATTTTAGGGATACCTTGTTCCTTTGTTAACATTAATATTTCTTTTATAAATTAAGTCTGAAGTTCCATTAATGTTAATTTCATTAAATAAGAAGTATTCGAATCTTTATGCGATTACTCTTGTGATTCGTTTAATTATCATTAAATGTAATTATATTTTTCTATCTTATTCATTCTTCCAGCGTTTAAAAGGTTTTTTAATTTTTTTTTCTAACAAATAACCTTAACCCGTTATGGCAACTGTGAACCTAGATTTACATGTAGGTTTTATCGTTTAGCCTAATTGTTTACAATCAGAGGCATTTAACTTAATAATTGCTGCACTTATTTGTAGGCAATGGAAAAATTATCACGATATAATTATGAAGAGGTCGCAGGTGAATAATAATGATAAAACATTATTTAATCAGCTGTCACAGCTGCCTCTGTATGTATGTAGATGGGCTTGAGTGCGTCTTTGAAGTCGTCAATGTTAAAAATACTTATTCCTCTATTAAAACTTTATGAAATTCCATTGATAGATTACTTTTGTGCACTATTTTTCCCTGCAGGTCTTTTAGCGTTAAATTTATATTTTTATTTAGAGAGAGGTTCCCGAGTTCGATTCCCGGCCTGGGCAGACATTTGTATTATAGATAAACTTTTGCTCTCGAGTCGTATGATTTATGATGTCTTATTCGTGTACCTCCATGGAAAATTTTGGAGCGGGGGTGTGACTGTGTTTTATTTATTTATTGTTCTTTTTGATTAATAATCTAATTATATCTCATAATTCTAATAGGCACATCAGATTAGCCAATGACATATATTAAATTTATGTGAAATTGCCTCTAGTGTTCAGTTTACAAACTTGTTATTGAATTGCAGTGTAAATTAAACATCATACAGCTTACATCATGCTCGTTGAAACACTGAATAACTGTTTTGTTATACTGCTTGATCAGTACCACAACAATTCTTATATAAATGAGAATGTTATTAAATATATTGATAAGTCTTTGATACATGTAGTTTCCAAAATAATGTTGAGACTTCTATTACATCACTAATAGACAGCAAAAGATGTTCTTCTGACATACGAGTATATTTAACTAATCGGTATAAGTAATAAAAATGAAACTCATTAAATATAACACGCGATTATAAATATAGATCTATTTCCGTACCATAAGAGGTAAAATTTAGTATGGAGATTATTTTAAGAGGCACGATTAAATGTTTTTTTTTTGTATTATTCGAAAAATATAAAATGCAATAAAAGTGAAATTTATAAAACGCACACTGTAATTTCCGAAGCGAAGTGAGATCGCTTTACTAGTTGCTACATAAATTCATGCTTAAGTGTCATTTGATAGTGTACGATAGGGAAAACACAGGAAAACATGAAGAATTACTTAAGATGAAGATAATTTGAAAATGTCTCAGACACGCTCCATTTGCTCTCGGCAATGTGCTCGATGCCAGCTCCTGCACGAAAGCGAACTAATTTTCCTATTTAAATAAACTGTATCACGGTTTGCACGGAATCATCGAGATTGTATTGAATTGTATTGAAATTAGGCCTTGTTCATATGTATACGGTTGGACTTTCGATGCATGCATACATAAATGTTTTAACGCAAGTTGAAACCTACCTAGATTTTACTATTGTGAGAGGAATATTGTACTGAATTTTTATACAGACGATATATAACAAAGATACTTTAAAACTTTCCCTTCCCATTACGTGGTTAGTAACAATGAGAACATCACGATGAGATGTGGTGTAAAAATATTCTCAAACCTGAAGATAATTAAGGCTGGTCTAGGCTAAATTACCTTGTACACAATAAGTTGTACTCTGGGTAACAAAATCTACACTAACGTGGATATACAAGTTGGTGTATAAATCTACATCAACGTGTATTTCTATGGATAATACAGTAATACCTCAATGACATGTTGTTTTAAATCAATATTACTTATAAATTATCCTTGAATAACTTATCTGTTCTGTAAGGCGTTTAAATAAAAATACCACTCAGAATTACGTGGCTTTGTAAACATATAATTACTCATAAACAGTGTAAATGAACACCATTCGGCATCATTGCGGTCTTGTACATAACAATTGGTGACAGAGTTATACTCTGTGCTAAAAACGTGAACAAAGTCGCTATTTGTGTCTTCTTTACAACCAACTAGTTTCTTTCCCGATTTTTTTATGTGTATGTA
Organism: Megathymus violae; assembly: GCA_003671415.1. Taxonomy (NCBI): domain Eukaryota; kingdom Metazoa; phylum Arthropoda; class Insecta; order Lepidoptera; family Hesperiidae; genus Megathymus; species Megathymus violae. The sequence continues at coordinate 239,550 of PDGT01000004.1, read as the reverse complement.
CATTTTATAGTAGAGAAGTACTCTCCATAATGGTTTTATGAATCCTGTAGATATATATTATTTTAAAATTATTTCATTGTCCACATTATATATTTTAACTGTAACGTTAAAATTAACTCAAACATGGAAAGCTTTAGTTACTGTTTTCAAGTAACGAAAACAGTTTCAAGTTCAGTACCTGTAGATGTCGTGTGTCGTGATATGGTACTTAAGAACGTAAAAAAACTAGAGGTAAAATTGACAGCATCATCTGTCATTTGTATTAGTCAAATGTCAACTGTCAATACATTTCTCTGCTACCCGTACAATTTCGCCGTAACCACAGTCTATTTAATTGGGTCGAAATATGTACAAATACGTGCAATACTGGTTAATTCCTATAGATAAGACTAAATGATACAGTAATAATATCAATAATATAAGGTTACCTAAACTTATGTTGAGATCCGCCGTTGCTAAAGTTATCTATATAAAAATTTGCTTTGCCTAAGTAATTCTTTCTTCATGCATTATTTTATATTCAGACACAGAAACCACGAAAAGAGGTAAATGCTAATGGGTTTTCTGGATGATTTTTGGATGTACGGTACGGGACATGACGGGGGATGACGTACATGGGTGAGGTTTTTTTTTATGTAAAAGACGGGCAAATAGGCGTACGGTCCACCGTCGCCTATGGACACGTGCAGCATCCAAGGAGCTGCATATATGTACGTTGCCAGCCTTGAATAAGTCGATGGACATTCTTTTTGAAGAACTCCATAATATCATTGTTGTTCCAAAGCTCGCAGGTTATTATTGATAAAATAAAAAAGATTTGTATGTGACGGTCTAAGCCATTTATTAGTATTAAATAGCTGTGGTTAGGCCTTGTTAGAAACTTTCCAGAAATCTTCTGACACTTGGATTGGACACTGACCCCTCCAACAACCCTCATAGCCTGGTAGCAGAACCTTGAGGGTTTATCCATTCCGAGTAGAAACCAGTGACATTAAGTGGATCAAGAAAAATATTCTAAACAAAATACGACAAATAATAAGACTAGCTGTGATAAACGTGTTAGTTTTGATATGCGGATAAAAATTAAGATAGTGGCGGAATATCCGGAGCTCCAAAAAGTAATTATTTGGTATAGAGGGCTTATAAGAGTCACCGCCGAAATCCAAGATAGAACAAATGATAGCATCGGCCTTTTCGAAAACAAAGTGACAGTTTCATTTCGAGGGTACTGAATCTGACATCTCTATGCTGCTTCATAACTTATTTATAGATGATATTTAAAATTATTGTAATGAGCTACAATTTTAAGTATTCAGAATACAAAACAATAAAACACATAGCACTTCGTATACATATTATGTCAAGACATAATTTGATGCTGGCAGATGTAAATATTGTTATATGAACATGCTATAGGATCTCAATGCATTTATATATTTATCACCACCATTTTCCATTCATGCATCTAAATAACTGCAACAATTGTAGGCACAAAACATTCTCAACAGCATTTGTGTGCCCAGTGGCCAAAGTGGAAAGGCTTGTTATTGCAAAACCTTTGTTTCCTTGTAGGGTAGGGTGCCTCGTGATAGCAAACTTTTTTGCATTATGTAGTAATTTTATATATATAGTTATCTTGCGAAACTTTTTCAGTTATGTAAAACTACAAAAAAGCGATGTCGCTGCAGTTGTGTTTTTTGCCGCTCACATCTGCCATTACGTATATTTTTTTATATATCAATATACGTGAACAGATTTACTTACTATTTTTTTATATTTGAAATTATGGGGATGTTAAGGATAAGATTAATATCTGATTGATTGATAAGGAAATAGTCTAGTATTGTATTTATTTGTGTATTTGTTATTGAATTAACATGAGTTGTATTAAGATATACCAAAGAACATATAATTGTAAACCAAATTTATTAGTTTATCTGTAACAAAAAATGGAAAAAGTTTATAATGACCAAATATCTCCCTAAGGATCTAACCAATAACTAAAATGTAAATTCATAAAGTTTACCGAAATAAAATCAATCACTGCTTATGTTCCACTTTTATAATATTTTTAAAATATTTTCGAGCTACACAAATATCCCATAAAAATTACTATAGAAGAACTTTAACTACTGACCTTACTTTAGACTATAATTTCAAATGCCCAAGATATTTGTTTTTTTTTTTGCTATAAATATTACACGCATATATATATATATATATATATATATATAATATTAAAGTTCTATTTATCAGCAGCGTAAGACTGACGTTACTTATAAAGTTATAGCAATATTTATAATATTGGCATACGGAAGCAATGCGCCAGCATTTTTTCTATAATTTAAATCAGGAATATTATTATAATAGTTTGACTAGTTTCGAAAGTTGCAAAGCAGTAGTTTAGGTTTAATCAATGATATGCATATGAGATATTCATATATCACATATATATGAATAATAATGATATGATATATAGGAGAATTCAAAGAATTTATTGGAAATTATCTTGTGCATTACTGTTAACATATTTAATTTTAATATTTAATTTGTATGCGTAATCCGTATACATATATTACCAATTCATACATACCTATAAAATTCGGCATAGAATGAAGTGTAGTTCAACGAGATTGGCGGATACCGATATGAATATAAGTTCTATACTTTTATTAAATTATTTTTACTTATTGTTTTTATTATCTTGGTTGCTTTATGTATACTGCCAAGCGTACCATACAAATTATTTATATCACATATATTATTTATATCACATCACAATCGGCAACATGTGTAGCATCCGGCGATATTGCATACCAGGTATTGACGCACATTACGAGGGTTTAGAGGTCGTTGGACCAATACACAAACTCGTTAATTTCATTGATTGCCCTTTTATTAGGAAACCGAGTTGAAACAATTACAGTATTGAAACCTATAATAAAATCAAAACTAGTAAAATTAAAACTCTACGCAGCATGTATTCTATAACTAAATAAGCTAGTGCTAAACTTAAAACAAGTAATTACTTAACTGTACAGTTTTTAGATAATTTGTATAATATAAAAATGTATAGTTCAATAATTGATATCTTCTGTGGTGTACAGGCATAAATTATACGAGCGCTGTGCCGCTCCCGTCGAAGCCTTACAGACAGCCGCTTTCCTTTCTTATCACGGAAACAGTAAAAGTTAATAATAGCTAGTTATAAAATGTAAATATAGCGGAACGACGGCAAAACTAGACGTAGCGAATATGCATCAATAAGTTTCGAGTATTATGAATATAATATTCATAATCAGACAGGATTATGAATATTATGTAAACGGGAGTTTTAATTACGATTTATATGTATTTACTTACAAAATAAATTACAAATAAAGACGATTTCCTGTTTTATAACAATACTTTACAATTACATTATTATAAATGACAATAGTTAGTAGAACCCCTTCCAGCCGAGCGAAGAACTCCGCGTTTTAGTTCCAGCCGAGTAATACATTTATCTGACATATAAACATTTGTCCGTAGGTCTTGGATATGTATGAATAATCCGTATCTTATTCATTTATTCATTTTATAATTTTCCTCTTGTTCATAAACTGCACTATTCTTTTTTTTCTTCTCTTCTCTCTTCTTTACATAAACTGTTCTTTTACGTATTACAACATCAATACAAAGTTATATACAAACGTATAATTAAACAATAATAATTGTTTTCGAAAGAGCTTCTCGGTTTGCAACCTAAGTAATTTATCGAACTTAACCTACCAAGACAAAACAGATTTGGCCATTTAGTTCGGTTGAGGTCTAATTGAAATGTTTCAAAACTTATTGTTGGCATTGCAACGTTACCTAAACGACCGATTCGTGATGGAATATCTTTTTTGCTTGACACTGTGTTAACAGTTACTTATTATGGCCTTTTTCCATAAAACTTTATATTTTTACTAGAAGCCCCGTCCGACTTCGTTCGGGTTGGACTATTAATTATATATACATGATCACTAAAAATTTAATATTTTTGGCCTTGATTATACATTATTTGGTTAACTGACATTTTATATAGCATATTATATGCACAATCACGTATCCTCAGTACAGACATACAGACAGACAAACAAGAATTTTCAAAATGGTTAAATTGATGTCAGTGTATCATAAAACGAATATTTATCATGATATTTTACAAAATGGAATGTACAGACAGGAATGCCGTGTTCTCACTACATATCAA